>SNQN01000931.1:6632-42253 GCA_008642245.1 Bassia scoparia
TAGTGGTATCTGACGTTGATGCTCGTTAGTAATGCGCAGCTCACTCTCTATTAATTGTCTTATAAGTAGCAGTTTGCATTAGTTGTTGGTTTTAAGATTTATGCCCGTAAAAAAAAAACTCTTATCCTTCTATTTATTTAGAATCCTCGTAAACTGTGTAGTGATTAATAAGATTGCTTGATTCTTCAAAAGAGAAAAAAAGAAGGAGTTAGTGGTATCATTCCTCACCTTAATGTATACTATATTTTTTGGAATATCTAATAGAGTAATGGCTATTTTTGTCATGTTTCTCAAACATATCATATCTAAACTATTTAATTCTCTTAATTATTACTATTTATCAAAATCTTTCAATTCAGCTATCATCATTTGTGTTTTTTTCAATCATTAATTGTATTACATATGATTTGTCATCGTTGATGTGATGTTTAAACTGTACGTCATTGATGCAATTGAATATCCCATTGATGCAAGTTAAACATACGCATTGATGCAATGCAAAGTAAAGAATAAAATGGAGTGTAATGGTTAATTTAGGTTTCGGTGATTAAATTGAAAATGGAGAGAGTGGCTCAAGTATCGTTTTTTTTTTTTGGTAACGTAAAGAGAGAGAAGTGTGTGGTTTACTGGTATTGTGTATTAATGTAGTACAATTCATGTTGCTAATTAGCGTAAGATAGTAAATTTGATCAAATTCAGTTGTTTTTTGTATTAAGCATATTGATTAGAATTTTATTAATGTCTGTGATGATTATGATGATTTGATGAGCATGTAGCGATGATTATTTTGCAAAGTATGTAATAGAAGGATAGAAAGATGTGACAAGTTTTGATGTTGGATGAACAACAAATTAAAAATACTCATCATGTGCATGTTGAACAAGATTTTAGAGTTAAGTGCTGAAGTTTTTTGATGTCACAATATTTATGGAATTGTTTAATGTTTCGATGAGGTTATGGATGATGATGATTTGTCTGAGGTAGAATTTTTTCAGCTTTACGTGAATTTGGTTCTAATTTATTAGAGCACTGATTTTAATAATTACTAGAAACATATGTATAGCGTTTCATTTTCTTCGGATTAAACATTATTCTGCATCCACATTTTAATCAAAATGTAAGAAAGCAATAACGGTCAATTATAATTATTTTACAAATCAAATTTATGTGCATAAAAATTTTCTAAAAGCGTCTTAATAGACTACATGTATCGAGTGTCGGACGTATGATTTTTGAGAAGCTTAGCATGCCCAATTCTTGGAGGCAAATCTTTTTCTAAAGAGATGCTAGTGTCTGGTTTTGATATAATCAGAAAGTATTATCTTGGGGGCAATCTCCCTTGGATATGTAAGCTATTTAGGCCAATGGTAAGCATCTTATTGTTGGTCCTATAAATACGTATTGGGACTGCACTTGGTGGAAAAAAAACCCATATTTGATTCCCCACAGTCACACATAATTGGGAGGAAATGAAACCACAAACACAAATGGACCCCGATCCGATTAGTCTAAAGGATGACGGCGTAATTAAAAAAAAAAGACATTTCACTATAATGTGTGAATAACTAATTGTCCTCAATATTGTATTGTAATTGTTATTTTTTATATATACGAAGTATATTTTAGTTGCATTAAATTACTAATTTAAGAAATGTATAATAACTGTGTCATTTATCATTTTCTCATTTGTTGGAGAGACAGCACGACTGAAAGGCAACACGAGAAAAGGAAAAACAGGAACATTGTAAATTGCTTCATGACAGTTTACTCCAGCTGTAACATAGCATGCGTCCATCCTGCACTCTGATACAAGAGCCAACAATACAAGTCACACATGTACTGGACATTGTATCAAGTGACGAGTTGCTCGGTCGCTAAGAGTGCTAGGGCAAGGATGCAAGTACCTCCAATAGGAAGCTACAAATGATTGGATTTCCGTTTATGTAGAGGAAAGGGGCACCTTGTTACAATAGGATAGGGACTTTGTCCCGTTTTGCTCTGCAAACCAGAGTGAATGATAGTATACGTAGTTACACACGAAGCGCCCTGCATCATCGGAGGTCATCACCTCATAACCTTTCTTTGCCAAATCCGATGTAATTTCCTCAACGGGGAGTGTAGTCTGTATACAAGTCATAAAACCAGGATTAATAATTTTGTAAGGTAAAAAAACGTTGTWAAAGAAAGTACTTGGATGAGGCTAAAACCTAATTTATATTCAAGATTTACACAAGAATATCAACAGGTATTTTGAAAGTAAGAGGTATTATTTTAAACAGACTTTGCAAAATGCCACTGTTGAGTCCGGAATCTTGGACTTGAGCTAGACAATTCTCCTTGGGCAAAGGCATGAAGAAACACTGACAGCAAGTGCTCCCAGGTAAATCAAGACACAATATCTAGATTTTTGTTGAATCACATAAAGCTATCGAAGAACAAGCCCCCATCCCCAGTCATAGACATTAGCAATGACAGGTTTGTCGATAGGGTTGTGTTTTTTTTAAGATAACATTTTTATTTTGCATTTCTGGACTTTAGGGAGGGGTAATTGATTAAATAAAAAGAAAAATAAGGCAAAAGGTACATGATGGGTAAGTAGTGGGTCCCATAAATAACCTTATTGTTGATGAAAGATTTGTTCGGGGTAAGATTTGCGAGAAGAGAATGRGGCATTAGAACAAACCTCTAAGAAAATAGTTTTGCCTCTTAAACTGTGCAAAATAAAACGTTCTCTGATAAGTTGCAGCACATAAAAGCAATTATGAAGTACAGGTTAATGATATAGCGCAATTATTTGGCATACTTTGCCAAGTATTTACTTTGCTAGACCAAGAGGGTTTATCTAGCAATAATTTTAACATTTCCAAGCTCATTTTAAGGTGTAATCTCTACAAGAAACAAGAGCAAATATCTGTTAGGCAGACTTGAACACAAGTCTGTCTTTCAATCTGTTTTCTTAGTTTTTAACAACTGAATATGCCCTGAAGTATACAATGCTACATATTTATGTAAAAGCATGTTCCAGCTGACCATATTGTGACCTCAGTACTACATATTTCGGATGTCCACATTATTTAGACKATATTGTGACCTCAGTACTACATTTTATTTTTTGGAAAAAAAATGCAGTAGCAAGGAGAAGACAGGGAAGAGAACAGGAAAATGACACTATCCGTCATTAGAGTAATAGTATCTACAGTAGAATGGTACACAAACAAACTTCTGAGAACCAGCTCCTCAGACAGAGATGAAGATGAGCCTCAATAGCGAGTTTACCAACATGGTAAATAACTTGAGCTTATGATTTTTTTTTTTTTAAAACATTTAAGAAAGCAGATCAACCATTTAATTCATCCATCTTCGTAGAGGTATGGAAACAATGGTGTTCAGGAAAAGAAATGTAACAACTAGCCAGGACAACAGATGGTTTTCCTCTATTATATCCTTGATTCTAATGATCATACCGACATATAACATCAACATATATCCAAGTTAGCACAAATGTACAGCACTAAAAGTCAATTAGTAGATCATGCACAAGGGTGTATGATGCACAAAGGATACAACACAACCTTTTTCGAATAAAAGGTGATTCATATTTATGCCTTGGAATGAACAAAAGTTTTCATTGTAGGAGCATTATGGAATTATAATTTTTAATAGTAATATATTTCAAAATTAATGATGATTTTGTTGTATGATATTATTATTTTACAAAGGAAAATATAGTTATTATCTTTTGCAACATTATTCATCTATGTTATTCAGTTCTTCATCTACCTTACTCTATTATTCATCTAGTGTATGATCCTTTTTGCCACTAAAAGRTCATAGACATTTGTTAAAACTTCCAAAGATATATGAGGACTATTCACTAAATAACAGAATTTTCCAACGTTCAAAGCAAAATTCAATCATTCAAAAACGTATGGTATACAACAATCATCAACCCGCCGCAAATGCTGCTTTCACACTGACAGTAACAGTAATTAGAATAACTAGCACTGTCATTTTGTCAGAGTCTTTAAACTCCAGAGATTATATACTATGACAGTGATTGAGCATATAGTAATAAAAAGAATAAGAAAGAAGCAGCATTACCTTTCTTGTTCTAGAGATTTCTCCATCTGCAGGGATAATCTGGACTTTCTGCATGGGGTTCAGAGACACATATAGGCATCAGGAAAACTATTAACTGAGAGCCAAAATTAATTGTAAAAAGAAAAGGAAAAAGAGAAAAGGAAAAAAGAAAAAAGGAGCATGATCAGTGAGTGAGTTTAACCTGAGGTTTCCATCCCATCTCATCAGGGCACCGAAAAGTGGCTTCATTGACAGCCTGGCTCTCAATAGCAAATCGCGTAGCACCACTATTCACTCCAATATGCAACTGTCAGAAACCAAAAAACCAATTTATTAGATTGCACCATAAACTAACAAGGATCCTTTCATTCTTTGAGCTTCTATTAGGCGTGCAGAGGGGAAATGTTGTTGTAGTTGGGTGCATTGGAGCTAAGGATGGCAATCCAATTTGAATTCGACCCTAGTCCGCTCCGATCCGAGGGAAAAAAAATCTGCTCCAAATCCGAGATAAATAAAGTCCGACTCCGACTTCGTTAAAAAAATGTGACTCTGAGTTGGAGGATGGTCGGAGTCGGATCTCACAAAAAATCCGGACTCATCTATCCGACTGCCGACTTTTACACAATTATTATCATTCAATTTTTATATTTTTAGGTTATTATGTACAAATATAGTCAAAAACTTTATTTCTTATAAAAAAACACTAAATAAAGAAACATAATAGGGAAAAAAACAAAAAATACACTTAAAAGTATATTCTAGGGGAAACGGATCGGAAGTCGGATTCTCGAATTCGGGTCAGATGGTTATTTAATCCGACTACGGTAGGGTCGAGGTCGGATCATGCATAATCCGCTCTGGAATTCAGTCTGTTGCCATTGTTTGGAGCAGATTGACATAAACTGAAGGTTTTAATGCACAAAGTTGATCACTTGATCGTTATGGGTATAAAGTTCGATCATAGAAATAGAGTATTCGCCAACGAGTATATGCTGACCCTAGCATGATTGGTTACAATCTTTGAGGCTAAATACCATCTTTACATCTCAGTTTCTCTCATCATATGGTCTACCTCCAGTATCAAACCAGCTTCCCCACTCCATGAAAAATATATGTAAAAATAAAGAGAGTTGATCATTGCAGTTCCCAATTCAACCATCAATATGATTGACAATGCAAGCTCTTAGTTCAACTCACAAGATTCACTTCACATTTTCACAATCACTAATTATTCTCAACATGCGGCACCCATAACACATATTGACTTATTGAGGCTCCTTTCTTAAAGTTCTGCCCACAAGGAAGCAATAATTGAGCAGAGCTATGAAACATTAATTCTTTAGGAGAAAAAAAAATGATATTGCGTCCCCCTAATCCAACAATGGATTTTTCCTTTTTATTTATTTATAGTGTTGGACACACATCATGTCATTCAGCTCATTGCACATAACCTGGACCTGGCAAGCGCCCCTAGCCATCACTCTTTTGGATTTTGTTGGATATAACACTATCCAAGCACACAATGTGGCAGTATAGCTCAATTTCAAGAGAGATTAAGCAATCAAACAAATTCAGACTAGATGGGCAGAACATTCTGTGTGAAAAAAGAGCACAAAAACAAGCATTATACAAGGAACATGCATCTATAATATAAGAACAACAGGGATAGATCGAATGACTAAATTTTGACTGCTGTCCATGCCTTTTAAAATATGAGTTCTAAACTTACATCATTCATGAGTTCATGGACAAGTCTAAAAAAATTCACATTTCAATAAACAAGGGTAGAGAACTGCACAAGGGTATAGATGATTAAACATGCTGTAAGAACCAAGAAAGAATGGAAAAACTGCACTACTGACCAAATAATTTTGCCAGAATTCGCGCAATTCTGAATCGCTGGCATTATGGCAGATTGCAGCGTCTGATAAAGGAAAAACTGCCCCTTGTCCTGCAGTTCAAGAACATGCAGCTCCTAGGGCCAAACCTTCGGTACACCCTTCTTCTCCAATAACTCTTTCAGATTGCGCACAATCGTCTCAGTTGGATTTTCAGCAACTCCATGAAACTTTTAAACCCTGTCACAATGAACTGTTACTGGTGACGGAGCAGGACCTTCTGAACCCATGATCACAATCGAAACTCTAAACACAAATCTATATGCTACCAAAAGGATTATAATTTATAATAATCAACAGCCTGCACCACAGAACATCAGTTACCTTTAGAACAGATACTGCTGATATATGGACCAGGAAAGGAAAATCAGATCAAAAAGTAAACCAGAAAGTCAGAGCTTGGAACTAAAAGCATATAATATGTTTGTAAGCAATATTCGAAAACGGGAACTTTGAAAAATCTTCCCTTCACACAAACTTAATCAAGTGTCATTTAAAGAGATTCTTAGAAAAGAATAGCTTTCAATAAGCCAACATATCAAAAATTCAATAGAAATATTCTCAATACAAGACGTGTAATTATAGCCTTATCCATCATGAAGTTTTACAAAGTTAACTCAGAACAAAAAGACTCAATCAAGCTAAAATTTCTAGTTGCAAGAAATTGACTCCTTAGAACAACAAAATGCAAAATTCTAGTAAACAGAAAGTGAGAAACTATTTTCAACTGCATGAGAGAATCATTCACTTTTTGCGTGAGCTATAATAACTCAACATAAAGTGAAAGAAACGGACTAAGGAAGTTTAAACAACCAAATTATCAACCTCTTCAGCACATATCATAGCAGAAAACAACCACTTATATGAGAACCAGAAATTTAACGTTATATTTTTAAAAAAATCAATATTTTCCTGAGAATTAGCCTGTTAATTAAACATGATAAACACCACATTAAAGTGAAAACAATCAATAATCGTTCAAAGAATGAATTTTGATCCGCATTAAAGCAAACACCAATAAATAATCAAGGAAATTCAAGATTCAAACCCCCAAAAAAATTATTGAAGCTGAATCAATACAAACCGAATAACAGTTAAATGAAAAGGGTCTAAACCAGAAATCAACCTGCAAAAAGACTTGAAATTAAAGATAAGATCAAAATTAAGCAAGAAGGCAGAAACTTTGAATACCTGTTATATACCAAGAATAATGAAGAGAGTGGTATATTTAAAATGGTTTATCAACTTTTAAATATAATAATTGAGACACCACCAATCTTATCTGTTTTCGTTGATCCATATAATGAAAGATTCCAATAAGAAGGAAGCAAAAGAGAAATGGAAAGAAAAAGGAAATCAACGAAAATATTATATACAAGTCGAAAACGTGGGTGATTGGGATTGATGAATGGTGATGATGATGTAGGTGATGATGATGATGATGGGAGAGTTGTAGTGGCAAGTCATTTCTTTAGCCCTTAGAAAGTCTTTATCTACTAATTGTGTGCTAATTGCTATTCTAATTTGAGGGATTATGAGAAGGGGGCTTCGCGAGAAAAATCCGAGATGGTCAAGTAACTCGAATTTAAAGTACTCCGTAAGAGATATGTGTTATATTTTCATCAAGTTTATTTTGAGAGTTTGGAACCGTCTGATTATTGTGATGACTTTAAGAGCATTTTACATTGATTAAGGTTTTAAGCATTTTAATTGTTTATTTTCATATTATATTTTAGTTTTCATTTTAATAAATGAACTCATTTTTCGCTAAAATCTTTCTAATTTAAATAGTGCAAAGTATTAACATATAGAGTGAGACGAATTCTCATTTACTATCTATAAAATATTATGACTTAAAGTAATTAGTTTTGTACACTCATCTAAAGCAGCAGCAGGAAACTCACACATATTTTGGTTCGATCATTCGAGATATATTAGAGTTGGCTAGCAAGTGTCGTTCTTTTTCTTTTTCGCATATAAAACGTAGTGGAAATAAAGTGGCCCATGAATTGGCGCATCTTTCTTGTCATTTTGATGTTTTGCGGGTTTGGATTGAGGAATTCCCTCCCCAAATCTCGAAATTTGTAAGTGCGGATATTTTAGCCATTAATAATAATTGAGTGTTTTCCTCGTCAAAAAAAAAAATTAGTTTTGTTGAGCGTGAAAAGTCAAATATTGTATATTTTTTAAAAAAGAGAATATATATATATAAAGACAAAATTGTGTATCTGTGTAGGTGACGAACAACTAGCTTAGTAATTTAATATGAAAGCACCATTTTTCTAGCATAGTTTGAAAATTATACACTATGCACTAAATATGTGAAAGCGAGGAATAGCTCAAGTGATTAAAGATTTCCTCCCGATTCTAGGAGATCTTGAGATCGGTTTCTCGTTTTCGCCCTTGTGACTCACTAAGTATGTATTTCAAATGTTTGTTATCTGAACATATATATCTTCCATATGTATGTTATATAGTTTGAGAGAACCAAGGGTGAATATAAGTGCTTCATCTAAGCTGGTTTGTTGAAAGGTTTGATCCAATACAATAAGCTAGGCTGATTTTGTGCTTAGGAAGTTTTTWGTCATTAGATTGAGCTTGTAAAACCCTCTTTTCTCCTCTTCGTATTTATACRTTTGTATTTATTGATTAAGAGGTGCCGATCCGATGAGYTCTTGATTAAGTGATAAATACTAAGGACTTATATTTATCACAACAAACACAATTGGAAGCAAGAATGATWTTGTGCTTAGGAAGCTTTTAGTCCTTAGATTGAGCTTAATTAGCTTGTAAAACTCTCTTTTCTCCTCTTTGTATTTATTGATTAGAAGGTACTGATGAAGTCTTGCCTTACTGATAGATACCGAGGACTTGTGTACAATATGTCATAAGTACAAATTATCTACCTCCATTATAAATTGTATTTTGTATGTATATAATCATAGTAGATCATTTACATAAAAAAAAATTGTTAAATAAAACGCATAAATGTCCAAAATTCTCAAATTTATTCTCCGTCATATGTTTCGAACCACTTGTCCAAAAATAAGGGACCATGGAGAGAATAAATGGCAAGTTGGTTTCTACTAAATTTTGTTTAAGTACAAATAATGCACAATTTGATAGACTTTGTACTATTTATKTTAATGTAATTTTGGCCTCATTAGTATAATATATGCCATTATGCCACCGTTGGTTAAGATGGATAGCACAAAAATAGGGGCAAGTTATTATATGCACAAGACATTTAATTTAATTTAATTAGTTTATTAAATTAAGCCCCACTAAACCATTGATTAATGTTTCTTTTATCACACACGAGACATGACAAGTTGACAACAACAAAGTTTAATTACGCGGTTGCTAACTTCCTATTACTTTTATTTATTCATATCATCCACCCATAATCACTCAATTACCTTTCACCAACATGAATCATGTCAATCATCATGCCATGTTACTCCATTTATTTATTTAAAAAAATAACAGCAAATAATTGAAAGATTGTCCATTTTTAGTTATTTAGTAGTTGTTGCATCTAGAAATTAGAGTCCAATACATAGTTGATTCCGCTGTAAGTGAAGTATTTAAACTATCCCACACATGTTTTAAAAGGCGATTACGTGTTTTTTATATATATTATTATTGGAGTTATGTTAATGATAATATATGAATTCAAGTACAACTCTTGTTGTTCATATAGTAGGTGATACTATAAGATGGAAACAAACTAAGAATAATGAGTAGCATATTTAACTGTTACAAAAAAAAAAACAATGTGACTTTCAAGTTTTTAGAGTTACTACGCATTCTAGCTTAGAGTGGGAAGTAAGCTCGCTCAAAGCTTGGTTTTGGGATGGTGCAAATATCTAACACAATCTATATATCTTAGTTAGAGAGGTGTAGAGGGAAACTATGAACCAAGCGCAAGACAAACTCATAAAAAGACGCGTTAGTTAGTTGTTGGCTTGTGGTATTCTTGCTCCCCGCATATATTGTTGTTGCTGAAAAGGGCAACTTACATTATTTCGGCGAATTTACTTTTTAGTATTGTGTTCTTATTCTACAATACACTGATTTTGCTGATATATTTCATGTAGATTGTTCAGTAAATCTTCTTACTCCGTATTATTCTTGTTTTTCATGCTTAATATTTAAAAAAAAGTGAATAGAGAGAAAAAGTGTAAATAGGTGATCTATATGTTTTCGTTGATTTAGCCTTGAAATAATGAATAACAATTATCAATCCTAGATAAAAACACTAATCAACACCATACAATATGCATATTTTTGCTTGATGTTGTTGTTTTTTGTTGATATATGCAATAATCTATAATTTTTACAATAATGTTGTTTATTCAATTTTCTTCCACATTTTTATGTATGAGGAATTAGTCAATTCATTAATTAACTAATCCAACTGACAGCCTATTATATTATCTTATATTTGAGTCTCTTTCAAAATTATTTGTCAATTATATAATAAGCATCACTTTTCTCTAGGTCATATATATTAGCTTAAAGATGAGAATAAAATTTTAAAAATATTATTCTTTTGAAAATAAGAATGAAATTAACACTCACGCAATTCTGTAGTTGACATGCATGCTTTAATTAGTTCTTGTACTCAACTTTGATTCTTGAAATAAATAAATTTGATTACAAGAGTTGATGATTTACTTTGACAACAAGCAACAACAATTGTCAAAAAAAAAAAAGTTTTGTAACTATCTTTGAAAATTCATTATGCCAAGTATGTTCTCAATTCAATCTTGTACAAGGAGAAAGGTGTGTTTTCTCGTTAAAAAAAAAGAAATGTGTTTTTTTTTTAATTTTAATTGTTAAACTTTGACTTCTTTATCTTTATCTTGCAATTCTTGTGATATGTTTATTTGTTAATGCATTACAATCATACTCCAAACAATACTACGAATCCAATTGCATTAGATTCATATACGGAGTATGTAGAGCTAAAAAAGTGACGATTGATGAAAAATAGTTTGATTTCTAACCATCTTAGGAGTAATTAGATGTTAAATTGTTAATATTGCACGTACAATATTATCCTTTATTAATAAACTCGATATTGGTCAAAAATATAATGCTAATTAACAAGTGTCTAATCTCTACTTCTTAAAATTGCATTAACTTTAATATGAACATCGATACTTTATGTATAATTACATTAACATTTGTTGTTAATTTAATATATTTTAAATTTTATTACTTTATCTAACACAATAACCCTTAAATGACTCACACAATCTTTTTTGCTATAAAAATTTGTCAACTTGGTAATTTTCTACTCGTATTACAGTAATTAATTGCCCAGATATCACTTTCAGCGCTTTCTTCCCGTTTTCACTTGCAAATTGTCAACACGACCCTCATCACTTCTCGGAGTTTTCTGGTCAGTTTATTGTTTATTGGGTTGTTAATTAATTTCACTACAATTTATTTATATTTATATTTTAATTCATGTAATAGCACAAGCAAGAAAGGTGATTGTGGATTTGTGATTGCATGCTAACACTATTGATTCAAAGTTTAATTTTTTTTTAAAATATAAAAATATGGTCATATGGGGTTGTTTGTAAACACTTCATTCTTTTGATTTCAAATAGATGTTAATCTTTGCTGGGTATTTAAATAAATAATTAATAACAGTAATCATGATATAAATTATATGGTTCAAGTGGTATGATTGTTCATGAGCTTGACTAATTTAGCTAAGAACGAAGACTGAGAGTAGTCTGAGATAAGATCAAGATGAATTTGTATGAGTTTTCAATTTGGGCAATAATGTGTTGGACTACTATGAAAGTTGATTATGTTGAAAAGTCTGTTATTAAACAAATGTCTGTCAAATCTTTTGCTTGATTTTGGTGGCTAGAGCTTATTGAGATGCAGATTAGTCTCTTGTCAATGAAAATTTTTATTTGCTCAAGAATTTCTTTTTTGGTTGGCCATAATGAAAGTCTAACATTGAATAGTCTTAAACTTATAGTGTGAACTGTGAAGTGAAGAACTTGTGATCTGACATCGAAGATTATATTCCAGGGAATTATTGTATTCCGTAATTAGGGTTTTGATTCTCCTTGTACTACTAAGGCATCAATTTTGGTGATATGTGGCCCATTGAATTTGAAATTGATGGTTGTCAAGTGTCTAGATTTGGTGCCTCCTAACCGAAGCAAGTTCTCCTCGAATTTGGGCACCACCCCGTTAGACTAGTTGACATCCATATRTGAGTGCCYTAATGACATTAAGTGAAAAGATAATCCATTCAATATTGAGTGAATGCTTCTGTCATTCTGAGCTGTTTCATCATGCAGTTTGGAATTTGGATGGCTTAGTTTTGGTGGTTGAAGAAAGTAATTAATGGTTAATGTGAATTTGCTGATCTTGATGGACCTTCTGATCTACTGTATTTCACAGTTGTTGATGTTCTTAATGCTCTTTTGCCCCCACACATGACACAACAGGATGATCTATTATGCTATTATCAAAGCTCAATGTACGTGCATACGATTGTTAGGATTGTATATCAGTATATCTAATAACGTAACTATTTCACATCCGATCCTGGTCATATCGTGTGCCTTTACATCTGATTGGAGATCTGAATGTTCTGTTTAGTATTATTCAGGTAACGGATGCTTCTTAGTCTTCCCTGCAGCTAGCCTTGTTTTATTTGGGCACACTGGCAATTTTTGTTGAATTATTATCTTCTGGCAAATCTGCCATCAGAACTTAATTCTATTTGTGAAGAATGTGAACTGATATTGATTGACTTAGTTGGTTAATTGTTAATCTATTGAGTATTCACTCAGCAATTAGACGGTAATGTGCATAGGTTGGTGAACAAGGGCTTCTTTAATTTCGATTGTCAAATGCAAATGCACTTATCAATCATGTTGAAGAAGCCAGAATATATTACTAGGATTACCAGCTGAGAGCAGTCTTATTTAATGAAACTCGACAAAAAGGCCTAAGAAATTAGCCATTTAGAGTTGGATTGTGGATAAAAGGGGGAGTATGAACTATGAAGGGAGTTTTTATCTGATGGAATGTCCTTTGTTCACTATTCCTAAAAAATTGTTACATGACTGATTTCATCTGGTGTCAAGTGTTTATAGCTTTATATCCTCTTATCATGACATAGTTTTGAAATCCCTCAATGTTTTTTGAGCTTATTACTAAATCCAAGCTAAGGTTCCCATAGCCAGATTAATTATCCTTATATTGTTGCAGAATCTCTTAATATTTTTGGTATTTCGTAGAAAATCTGGCATATGAAGACCTGAGATCCGTAATAACATCAACTTTGGCATGATGTGTTAGCCATATCACTGATATCAGTGTGACCTTTTTTGTTGTAACATGATTAGTTTAGCTTTTTGATTTTCTAATTCGTTTGTAGACAAAGCTAAATAGCTCCTTTTGCACTTAATATGAAACCTACAGAATATGCCAATTAAAACATGAATTTGCATCAGAAGATATGTAAACAACAGTTTTCAGTAACATGCTTCCCAAAAGTTGGGATTGAGCATTGTTAGCACAAACCATGATCATGCTCATGATACTGTAGTTGACACCTATTGCTAGTTTGCAACACTCCTACTTTACTGGTTTTGGGACCAGCAATGAATGTCAAAGGCATCTTTTAGTAAACATTAAAACTTTGAATTTGTTTTGAACCATGGTGAGATTTCTCTGCATATACTTCATTCTATTTTCTTTTCTGAGAATTGGTTTTATGTTACTCATTTGTTATTGGGTAGGGAGAATCATGGACGAATGACTCTTTTCTTAGTAAGATATGTTCTGAAACCGAGATGAAGTTCAACTCAATGCAAGGATTGACATGGAGGAAATGGAGCTAACTTTTCATTTGCACTGTTATTTCTAAATTTCGAACAAATTAACAGGTGCTGATAATAATGGGGTTTTTTTATGTTAAACTATAGAAGTCGTTTGCATTCAGGGTATAGTAGAGCGAACTAGATAGATCTTTTACCTATCAGTGTCCAGGCAGTATTAGAATTACATCTTGTATAGCATAACGGTCTTTATCTATCAGTGCCTCAAGCGTATTAAATGTTGCATCCTGTATAGGCCCAGCTTTTTGAGTAATTTTGTGCACATTATTGTATTCGAGGAACTGGTTACAGAGTTATAAATCTGTCCTAATTCAAGCCAATTATTGTTATATCTATCACAAGTTCACAACTATCTTTCCTTGCTTTGCAGGTATTCTGAAACTTTTGGAATCGGCTCATTGTCAATTCTCCAAGTGTTTGCACTTCTTGGCGTGGAAACTCATTAAGTCTTGTGGTCGGATATCTGGGATTTGGAGCTCTTTTTGAGAGCGTTGTAGGCCTCAGCATCATGACAATTGGGATGCATTCCTTATTTTGAGCATATACTGTAATTGTGTGAGGAGATTGCTCCTTGCAACATGCAGTGGAATACTCGCAAAAGGGGATGCAGCTGAAAGGATGATAAGTGGAAATTAGAGAAACAACCCTGGAAGTATATGCAGGTTAAGCTTTTAGATCTATTGGTAACTAGGTGGATCTTGTATGTCATTTTTTGGAAAATTAAGGATTTGCCTAAGAAACATTGTTGTACGTCTCTGTGCCACCAATAATGACCCAGCTTTTTTTTCAGCGGCTTTGTTATCAACAGCGGAAATGAAGTGGTGTTCCATCTTGATTAGAGCTGTGACAGGACTCATCAGACACAGGTATAGTTTCTGGAGCCCTGATCAGTTAAATTTTATATTGCTATTGTCCAGAATTTGCAATTGCCTCATGTACATCACTAGACTCTACATTAAAAATGAACTCTAATAGTTTAAATTTAAAACACTGTGAATTGTTGTCTTTCTTAGTTTATTCACTCTTCATTTATGAAGAAAGAATTTGAATGTGATATATAATGAAGATGCGTCGAAGCCTTTCCAACGTCAAGTGTGAATTGAAAAAGACAGAGTGACTAAGCCACAAAAACACATACAAGGGTGAGGAATGGAGGTGTAATGTGCATACTGGAAGTGGTAGTTACAGGGTCTGATGCATACATATGTATACCTGGGAATTCATCCTGCACAAGGAACCTGGATTCTTGACTAATTCTATAAGTCGTATTAAGGAAACTTGCTAGAGTACAATAAGGTAAAAAAAATTCCTACGATGATTTCTGTCAGTCCACTACCCTGGCCTCTTATTCTCTATCAAATTCATCCAAGATTGTGAACTATAGACAGGAAGTATATCAAACTTTGCTGCAGAAGAAGCTCGAATTTCTTCCAAGTTGACGGATCTAGAAATATCAGTTGTGTTGGGTAATACTGTTGATATCTTGAACATGGAGCACGTACTTAGTCGTTATTCCTAACCTGGATTCTAAATTTGCAGGATGGATAAACGTATACAGTTTGATCAGTCCGTGTAATCATATACAGAGGAGCTATGGGGCTAATATGACTTTGCCACTTAAGGATTGTTGTTACAAAAATGTTCCTGGCGAGGCTATCTTATTTGGATGCTTGAGAGCTGAATTTGCATTACAAAGATAGGTAGCTCATATGCTTTAAAATTTTCTAAGATTTTGATTCTTGAACTTGTTGGATATGTGTTGAGCTCGAGGCTGTGCCCAGGATTCGGACATACGAGTTTATATCGTTCTTCATGTCGTAGTAAATGTATGTATAGCCAGAATGGCACTCGATCTAATTCTTACTGTAAGATAGAACAAGTTGGTTGATTCATGAGTATGGCTTGTGTTAATTTCTCTTGGGTTATGCCTTTGTAGCAGATACAATCACCAAGGTTTGTAAGTTTCCATACCCCATGCCCCAGGGGCCTGATGTTCATGCCGAGCTCCAGCAGGCTCGGTTCATTAACACCCCTACCCCAGGGCCCTGATGCTCACTTATAAAGTATAGGCCCTTCCTAATCTGCTCATGGAAACGGATTGTTTAATCTCTAGTCTCCACACTAATGAGTCCAAACCTATGCTTGATAAAAACACAAGCAAAATCATGGTGAACTGTTTACTGTAGTGGTCTCAATGTTGAGCGAACCTTTTACTCCGTATGATAGCTTATAAGAAATCCGTAACAGATATTATATACTCAATTACTCACACATATTTTTTGAACTCGTTTGGCAGGTTACGGTATATATATTCTGCACAGACATATAGAAGAGACCGAGCATCATGAGTTGGACTTATTTCGAAGCAGTAATAAGCTTACACTATAAGACTCTCCTGATTGCATCATCTTAAGCTACAACGCGGAGGTGCCTGATTCGTATGACACCTTAATCTTGATGTCGTCGATGGAGACAGACACCCTAGGGGCCAAGGGGGTGTATACTATTTTATGTGCAAAACATGAAAAAGGACGGATGGAAGACTAATCTAGTATGTTTTCGTTCATATCACCCCTTAACTTCCTTCATCAACTAGTTAACACAAAACTCTTAAGCATTCAAGCACATGTGTTTATGCCGCATTTTGTTATTTGATTTGAATTGTTATTGACATTGCTTATGGGATGGTGACTAGTGATGACTACATATGCCTAACTAGTAACTAGATAGTTTCCTAACAATAACGAGTTACTTACAAATAATGAACTTCTCGTTTCATACAAATAACGAGATATTTTGGAAATTTTGCGAGTTACCCCATAGATTTTCCCCTTTTGTTTTTTTATCCTCACAACCTTTTTTGACCACCTCTAATTTTTTGGGCTCTAATGTTTACATTTCAAGTGTAAAATGGGAAGAGGCAAATTACTTAATTATATATATTGGTAAAATTGTAATGGTGATTATGAGTAAAGCTAACCATGAATATCACAGCCACAATTAAATAATGAGGAAATTAAAATTGCCTTGTTTTTTCTTACTAATACTTTTGGATGTTGAATGACAGGTAATTTTGATGTTTTTGCATACACTGACAAGGATATATCATTGTATATTTTTTTTTATTTAATTGTCATCATCTAATTGTATGAATTTGTGTTGGAATTGGCCCAGAAACGTGGTTTTGTTGTTTTATATACAAACCCTAATTTTTGGGGATTTTGCTTTGTTTAGTAAATTAGTTGAATTGTTGTTTGTTTTGGGTGTTGTGTTTTGGATTTTTGGTTTTTTTTTTTTTTGGCAATTGTAACTGAATGTTGCTTGTTTTGGATAAAGTCAATTTTTCGAACTTTGTCTTGATTTTGCTTCACAAATTTTTGGTTCGTTCAAATTATGTTACAATTTAACAGAGAAATGTAATGTAGGGGTGATTTCTAATGTTGCACAGTGATGAGGTAAAAAAAAATTAAAGTCGTGGGGTTAAAAAAAAAAGGAAATATTATGAGGATAACTCACAAAATTCCTTTTATTTTATTTTTTAGAACGAAAGAGTATTAATGTAACGTCTTCGTGTTTCTTTATTAGGCATATCAATTTTCACATTTTTTGGTCCAAAGTGGTTGAAGGTCGATTTCGAGTGGCGCATCACTGTGTCGTCTAGCTCTTTATTACTAGTCTTACGAATTTAAGACTTTATGGCATCTCTTGTAATTTCCTGATTTATTAGGGAACATTTTGGAGAGTGGAACGAGATATTTCGACCTAAATATCTTTCATTTTGGAAATATCTACGTACGTCTATTTTTCTGAGATGTCAGCAAATTTGTTCGTATGGTAGTTAGACCTGTATTCTGGCTAGATGTCCGTAAGTACAGAACACCGAAGTACGAAAGTACGCAACTCGAGCTTGACTAGATCAAAGTTCAACTCAAGTTAGCTCGAGTTGATACTGGTAAGCTTGCACCAACTTGGCGTGAACTTAACGTGTAGGAGCCAAGTACCATTTGCTCCCATCGACTCACTTGATTGACACCTTGGTTGGTTGTTCAAACTTAATATTTTACGGAGACGTATGTAGTTGATATAACATTTTAATACTCCCTCCGTTTTATATTAGACGTCCAATTTTATTCTAGGAAATTTGGATTAATTGTCTCATTTTGATTTTTTTTCCTTTCAAGACATGGGGACCACAATAAATTATTATATCCTCATTTACTTTATTTTTTTGGGTTCACAACTCTTTTTTCTCTACTCTCTCATCTATGGGTTCCACATTCTTTTTAATTACTCATGTACTCACCAATCATTACACCAAAATTTTGCCTCAAATCACAAAATTAAAGTGGGAATCTTAAAAAACGGATAATAACTGATTATAAACTACACAATTATATACTTTTATGTGTAATGTCATATTAATTAGTTGCAACATCACGGAATAGTATAATTACACCGGGTGTGGTCGAGCACTTTCAAAGTGTCCGAGATTGAGCCTTGACATACATGTACACAAGCAAGCAAGTAACTACAACTACAATAAATATAATCATGATATGATATGATATGAAGAGTGAGATGGGAGGGAAGGTGAAATGTAGGTTTCACTTTTTTTTGTCTACATCTTTTAAGTTCGAGACATTATAGAACATGTTGCGAAGATTTTTCCTGCACAGACATCAATGTTATTGAGGAATTTATCTTTGAATCGATCCTCCAAGAGTGCGTCGAGTATGTTTTTCTTTAGTCGTTTGGATGTGAACCTATTTTATATTTTAGATCTTATTGATTCATGTACTCGAATAGATTTGTATGACTACTCTTTCGTGAAATTCATCATTTTGGTCAAAAGTTTAAAGAAGTAGTACTTTATTGTGAATTTGTGACAAATAATTTTCTAAGAAATTTGCAATATTTTATTTGGAAAAAATAAGAATTTATATTTTTTTAAAAAAACTCAATTCATTTTTCTTTGTCCGAAGAACCTAATGTTAGTTATTTTCTGGTGCTAATGCTAACCACTATAATATTTGGCATTGACCGAGTTTTGAGCTAGGGAGGTCAATGCTGGAATATAATGGCAAATATAATTTAAGGATTATTGCTGATTAAGGCTCTGTTTGTTTTGAAGAGAAATATTTTTAATGTAAACATATTTGGAAGAAAATTGAAAATTAGAATTGTTTCATTTTTTTTATATGGAAATGTTTTCTCAAAACTCATTTTCCTTTGTTTGTTTGAAAAACTTACTTGAAAAGGAAAGGAAAATGTTTTGATTTCCTTATGAATGAAAAATATTTTCCAAATTATATTGATTTTGTAAACAACAAGGGAAAATGAAATTTCCGGAAAATTTTCTCCAAAAGAAACGAAGCCTAATTGATCAATGATGATTAATGTGTTCGGGGGGTTAGGGTGGTCGACATCGTGGAGTGTAATGGTTTTCATGAAATGGAAAATGAGAATAAGGTTTTTACTCATAAGCATAAAATAGATTAATCCTTATCCTTATCCTTACTATATAAAAGTTTGTAATCACTATTAGGAGGAATAGTATGATAGATAAGTAGCCCCACAAGATGCCACCTCACGAACCTTTCATTTGCCAGTCCAATAGCCACCATATTTGCTACCCCGAAGCGCACACAAAGCCTACCCCGGAACCCACAGCCGGAGCCACCAATACAATTAACCGCCACATCACACCTCATTCCACCTCATCACAATTTCCTCCTTCGTTGCTTTCTTCAGTAAGTTCAGCGCTCCAATCTGATTTCACCCTTCTTCTCTTCTGTGTTTTCTCGTCCAAAACTTGCTAACCTTCTATCTTTTGCTCCTTTTTCGTTAGTTGTGGTATAGATTGGGAAGTTAAGAGCTCAGGAGAGAAATGAAATTCTTTTGAGAATTAGCGGCGAGGGGTGCTAACCGGGACCCTGCTCCGATCTGCACACCTTCTCTTATGGGACTTAGAGTTTCAACTTGGGATGCTCTCAATCTTTCAAGGTAAGTTCTTTCTTTCATTTATGGCTTGTATTTGATGAAAATTTACCTAAAATTGTAGCTTGAAGTGGATTTTAGCTAGAATTGAAATTAAATGATAATTGTTTGTGGGGTTAGGGTTTTTGTGCAAATTTGCTACCTTTTTCTGGTTTAATCTTTCATAAGTTTCCAAATTGTGGTTTTCGATTTTGGGAGATTAATCAGAAATCCCTGAATTGGGGTGAATTCCAGGGTTTCTATGCGTCGTTTGAGTAGAAAGAGAAGATGAGCACATCTATGGTCTTCAATGGTTTTTCGATTTCTATTATCTGAGTTTTGAAACTTCTCTTTTAATTCTTATGATGTTGTTTAATTTTGTTTGACCAATTGTTTTTATTTGAATTTTGATGTTGTTTGTAATTTTTGTTTGTTTATGTTAATTCATGCTTCATTTGTAGATATAAAAAATGTGTAACATCTGTTAAAGTTATTTTTCAATTTCTTGAAAGTGCATTTGCGGGCTTTTTGCAAAGTATTGATTGGACTTTGGCGAATTTGAGAAGATTTGAGGTAGGTTTACTGTGAGTTAGGGTACAAAAATCTTGCTCTTGTGCTTTGTCTTCTTCTTTGGCATGCGCGAACGAGTTTAGTTCAAGTATGCAATTGTTAGAGATTGTGTGATTACCATAAAGTTTGAAGCTTTTCTTGTTCAATATTATTGTATACTGTAGCTGGAAGACATGAACACACATATTCGGGCACTTTTGTCATAATGTGGTGGAGAAGCATATTAGAGCAGATATTGGCATTTTTGTCAATAATGTGGTGGGATCGCAGATATAGAGCAGCTTGCGCAAAATGCAGACTTTTCATGCAAAATTCAAGGATTTCACTTTTTTGGCACATTTCATGTCTTGTTCTCTTTTTTTTTATCTCCATGCTTACTTTTATCTATGCATCTTATCATATAGATCTATAGTTTGTTTAGTTTAAGTTTATTTCTAAGAAATAGGTAGATAGAAGCTACAATATATTATGTGATTGTGCTTTATGGTGATGTACAGACATGTTAAATTTGTTCTTTTGGTTCTGCCAAAACCTTGTGGTTCATTATATTGCTGTATTATTATTAAAAGCAGAGCATGCCTGATTGTTAAATCCAGGTCAAAGAAGTCTGAAGAAAGTGGAGAGCTCCGAGGATTGCTAGACGAGTTAGAACAGAGTAGATAAATATTATGTATCAAATGAGAGAGATTATCAAGGGCGCTTCTGGACAAATAACGGTGAAGAAGTGTTACTGGATCAGCTGTTGTAACGATTAATGCTGGATCCTAAGGTATTAATGGCATGAGTATACAATCAATGCAAGATTAGTTGTCTAATTTTGATGAACGTGTAGTGATTATTGCTTAACTTTATATTGATTGGCATACGTTATGTGGGTTATAGCAAGTCTTTTTTTTCGAGGTTAAAGATTTTATTGAATTGGCATTCATATATGGCATGAGTATACACTATGCAGATTAGTTGTCTGATTTTGATGAATGTTGTGATTATTGCATAATAATTTAATATTGAATTGACATTCAGTTTGTGGGTTATAGCAAGTCATTTTATTTTTTATATTTTTTTTGGAGTGATTGAAATATTGTGGCTCGAGCTGAGAATGATAGTATCATGATGTTTCATGTTTCATATTGAAGTTCATACTTTCAAGTAAATATTTATAGCTTTTGTATGGGTTTATTCTCAGGAGGCTTACAGATTTAAGGCCAAATCAATAACATGGTGCATTCAGCTGAACAACAAAAAAACAGATTCTCCCAAGACTGGAGTAGGAAGATAGATATATAAGGGTTCCATTTAGTTATGAAAGATTGTCTGTAGCTTGTTTGATGAGGTTATTTATGGAGAAAAGCCTGCAATCAAGAAGTGAAGCGAACAATGGATCATGCTTCAAATAGATTGCAAGCTCGTTTGAATAACTGTTGAGGCTCGATAATTGAGATACAATATCGTTTAAAATAAAATGGAGAAATCAAGTGTATAGGTTTCAATATATGTCACATACAGTTTGTTTTCGATTTTCAATATTTTACATTTAATTATCTTATTTGTTCTATGGACATGTTATTGTAATTTGCTTCAATCACATCATTGTAAAACGTCCGGGGCACGCGGCATCGCGCGCGAGTGCAACGGCTAGTATTCTAAAATTGACAATTTTCCGACTTGTATTTAACAGGGCATAACAACCTCCAACAGGAGTTATTGGCACATGTTTATTTTTCATCCACTCTGTTTTTCTTTATGGTAATTGGTAAATGGTTTTGTAAGCTAGTAATGTAATCAAGTAAATGAAGTAAATAATTTCTAGATTTTGGCTATGTTTTTTCAGATTAACTAATTGAAACTAAATGAAATGAATTGTTTATGATGTAAGAAATTAAAAAGTTGAATTAACATAAAATTAAATCCAAAGAAACATATCTTTCCTTTTGCAAAAAAAAAAAAAAAAAAAAAAAAACAAAAACAAACCTAGAATACTTCTTTGTGACTACCTAATGATGTCAACCAAAAAAAAAAAGACGAAGAGTTTTTCACTTTGAATTGTTTATAGTGTAAATTTCGGTTCATATTATATAGGGTATATTTGGTAAAATTAGTGATAGCTGTTAACAGTAGAGGTAAATTTCAATTGTAGTCGGAAATTATGCGGTTGAAGTTGATATATTTAATTGTGTTGAAAAATGAATAGCGCTAAAGAATATATTGTAAAAATATGATAATTAAAAGTAAATTTCAGCGTTTGAAAAAACGGCTCCAAAAGGCTAACAATAGATAATTTTGGGCTTCTTTGGTAATAGTAACGTGAAAGTACCTTTGAGCGGTAGAAGATAGCGGGTAGCTGAAAACTATTAAATAGAGGTAACGAACGAAACTAAATTGTCAATATGAGTGTCCGACACATAAGGTTGTATTTATAGTAGAAGAAAATTAATTACCGTGGCTTTTTAATCTAGCTTAAACGCTAAAAACTAAACGTTAGTTATCCACTATCGTTTGAAAAAAAAGTGGGTTTAACGCTAATCACTACTCAAATGTTGTCTTGCCGAGCAGTAATAAAATATCAGTAGCCTTTTTTATTTCTAATCAAAACGCTAAACGCACCTAAAAAAGCTACATCAAATACTGGCCTTAATTTATAAAATTCTACCGCACGTTACAAGCTACCATGAAACGCTACTTTACCAAATGCTACTAAAACTCTAAAAGTCACCTCAAAAGCTCAATCCAAACACACCCATGGAGGAAGACTAGAGGGAACAACGTATCCAACCTTTGTGAACGTTGTTTAAAAGTTTGTATAGATCAATTTGGGAATCAAGTATCAAAGTACATACAGTGGTGTGGTATAGGTTTGGAACTTAACTCCTCGTATTATGTGTTTGATTTTGCTTGGGAATAAACATAATTAATCTTTATTCGGGGTAAAGAGTAAGTTTATTGCAAGTCTTGACTAAAGACTTTTGTGGGTTTCATGCAATAAACTACCCTAAGACTCCATAGAGTCTTAAAGTTCCAAAACTCAAGTCAAGATTCCCACTTGCAATGTGTCTCAATTCTATTGGATTTTTTTTTTCTAAAACATTAACCCAACTAAAAAAAATTGATTAATAATAAAATAAAGTGAGTTTCGGTTAATTTCTTGAGATAAAGTATAAAAATATAAAGAGTCTGAATTAGTGGCAAACTGATGTGGCAGAATATGAAAGAGAGTCTTGAGTTTTAGGGATAAACTTACCACCAATCACGTAATCTTTCTTTAAGACTATGTCATGTCAGCTTTCCATTAGTTAACTTTTCCTAAAACCCCTAAAAAAAAAATTCTTTAAGAATGTGTCACGTCATCTTTCCATTATTTTTTTTACTTACCAGACTCTCATCAAGATTTTCTATATTTTTATACTATATCCCAAAACTCCAATGAAGATACTTATTCTTTAAAAAAATTGAAAAAAATAAAAAAGATAAAAATTAAGAAAATTAAAAAGATTCAATACAATTTAGACATGTGTTCAAGATGAATCTTGAGTTGCGTTTTGATTTTCAAAACTCCAGTGAGTTTTATGCTAGATTATCCCTTAAGACTTGAGAGAGTCTCATCTCAAGATTAGGGATAATCTTACCCTCATATCTAAATTATTGAATTGGAATCTCTCGTACCCATCTTACCCTCAAATTTCTAAAACTCATACTTTGGGGTTTGAGGTATGGGTTTTAAAATTATAATTTAACAAAACAAACAATAGACATATGGGGCTGTCTCTTATACACATCTAGATGTGTATAAGAGACAGATACAGTGGTGTGGTATAGGTTTGGAACTTAACTCCTCGTATTATGTGTTTGATTTTGCTTGGGAATAAACATAATTAATCTTTACTCGGGGTAAAGGGTAAGTTTATTGCAAGTCTAGCTTGACTAAAGACTTTTGTGGGTTTCATGCAATAAACTACCCTAAGACTCCACAGAGTCTTAAAGTTCCAAAACTCAAGTCAAGATTCCCACTTGCAATATGTCTCAATTCTATTGGATGTTTTTTTTCTAAAACATTAACCCAACTAAAAAAAACTGATTAATGATAAAATAAAGTGAGATTCGGTTAGAGTCTTGAGATAAAGTATAAAGAGTCTGAATTAGTGGAAAAATGATGTGGCAGAATCTGAAAGAGAGTCTTGAGTTTTAGGGATAAACTTACCACCAATCATGTCAGCTTTCTTTAAGACTATGTCATGTCAGCTTTCCATTAGTTAACTTTTCCTAAAGACTCAAAAAAAATTCCTTAAGATTGTGTCACGTCAGCTTTCCATTATTTTTTTTACTTACCAGACTCTCATCAAGATTTTCTATATTTTCATACTATATCCTAAAACTCCAATCAAGATACTTATTCTTTAAAAAAAAAATGGAAAAAAAACAAAAGATAAAAGATAAAAATTAAAAAATTAAAAAGATTCAATACAATTTAGACATGTGTCCAAGATGAGTCTTGAGTTGAGTTTTGATTTTCAAAACTCCAGTGGGTCTTATGCTAGATTATCCCTTAAGACTAGAGTCTCATCTCAAGATTAGGGATAATCTTACCCTCATATCTAAATTATTGAATTGGAATCCCTCATACCCATCTTACCCTCAGATTTCTAAAACTCATACTTTGGGGGTTTGAGGTATGATTTTTTTTTTTAAATTTTTTTTGTGTGCAGATGGCTTTTTCAATTAAAATATTACAAAACAAACAATAAGTATGGAGTTTATCCATTACAAACTCTTACCTCATACCTAAATGTTGTCAACCAAATGCAAAAAAACGACTTTAATTACTGGAATATTTTGTATTTATTAAAGAAAAAAATCAAGGTAAAATCGTATATGTAACAAAGATTTCAAACAAAATGAAATTAAATTGACAAAATTTCATGGCTATTTTTACATGGGACGAAGGAATGCATAATGTATATCTAAAAAGTTTAAAACTCACTCAATAAAATCTAAAGTGCATATAATTTAATTTTTACAAAAAAAAGTCTATTAATATAGATAAATGGTAAGTAATTAATTTTTTAAAAAAAACTAATTTTAAGTTGATTTTTCTGTTATATTCTCCGTATATAACAATTTCAAAAGTTATACAATATGAAGTTTTAATACTCCCTCTTACAACTTTATTTTTTTAATAACGTTTAAATAATAATATTCAAATAAATTTTTTATGGAATGATTTTGAAAAGCTGTTATAAAATTTAGATTGCGATACAATAGTGTATTCATCAATATATTAATAAGAAGGATGATTCCCATTTTCTGAGTACTCAATATCTATTCTAGGTGCATAACATGATTTGAACAACTGACATGTAAGAAACAATAATTGAAGTTCAATTAATTGAGGGAAAAAAAGAAAGATAACAATGGGTTTGACCGATTTTCATCTCTTACCGAATTTCGAATACTAATAAATCAAAACACAATTGATTGTCATCAGTGCTTTGTGACGGCCTCATTACAAAATTTTATGTTAAAGCATTGATAACATTATAAACAACAATTATATCAACTGAAATTGTATAGATTTATCTTTACCTTTCAAAAATAAATATATATTTATATTTAAACTTAAAATATACTATTAGTATATTATATCTCACCGTTTTTTTTAAAAAAAAAATCTATTAGAAAATCAACAAATATATCCTATGTACGATTAAATCAACAATTTATATATAAAAGATTAATTATGAAAATTATAACATAAATAAAAAAACATAACAACTACTATCCTATCTTATTACCACTTTAATTTGTAAAAATAATTAGTTGTACTTTAAACATTTTTTTAAATCGTGCATCGCACGAACTTAATTATTTAGTAAGGAAATAATAAAAATTAAAATAAATAGTTTTTTCCTCGCTGCTTCAATTATTCAATTGATAAGTGTTAGTTTTTCAAACAAGTTCATCAATAATTATAATGTCCTATACAAACATTTAAACAAAATTATATTCACGTATATACAATTCAAGTAATTCCATTTCTGATTATTATGGTTAAAATAATAGGTAGAGAAACAGTACACATTCATAAGATTTATTTATCTATTTATATTTTAAGGTAGGAGAATGCATCCGACCATAAGTTAATATTGCAACAATTAAATGACTAATTTTTTGAATATATTTTGTGATGAATTTCACGAGATATATATAATATAATATCCAAGTCGTCATAATATACAAGTAGAAAAGAAATATTTGCCATTCAATCTTGACGTACGATAATGCAAAAGAAGACTTCAAAGCAAAGAACTAAAGAAGACAAGGTCACCCTTTCACGATTAAGTTAAAAAATATTTAATACTTTCATTATAGCATCTTTTTTGCACTAATTAATCTCTTAAAATAATAATTTTCATGCACTAAAGTATTGTATTATTTTTGACACGTCTAATATATAGACTTCAACGAAGTTGATTTGGAGTTGGTTGTGGATCTGAAACTCTGAACGAGTTCATCCAAAATTGCATATGGGCAAATAATCGAGTTAACTAAATATAATATCATACGGACAATATTAACTTAACATTATTGCAGATTCACAATTGTATTATATTATTATTATTAATAATTAATAATATATAATAATAATAATATAAAATAATATAATAATAATAAAATAATAAGCACGTATTATTTAATTTTTCTATGGTACTATAGTCAATTTGCCAATCATGATCAATTAGTCAAAAGGTAAAGGAAACCTAATACATAATAATTTCATATTTTAATCTACGCCGTATTAATTTATGGGTACTTCATTCGTTTTTTGTTGTTTCAGTTTTTTTTTTTGGTTCAAATAGTTATTCTAACTCATTTAAAATAATTTTTTACTTTTTACCTACTTCATTTACTCAAACATTAATGAATTACTCAAACTAAAGTCAATTTCATTACTTTACTCATCTACTTCATTCAAATTTCTTCCAACATTTACTTTTTTACTTAAACTTACAACTTTTTTACCTAATTTACTCAACATTATTTAATTCAATCAATCTAAACACTAACCATTTCCATATGGATTTAAAAAAACGGAGGGATATTTTAGGGTGTTTGCATTAGAGCACAATTAATTAGTATTAATTTTTTAATAAATTAATTCTTACACATAATGTTATATAAGTAGTGAATTAGTTATAAAAGATAATAAGTAACTAAATATAGTCATCATGAACAACATCTTAATTCCATTCTATGTAATTTGATGATTAAATTCACATGTTACGTGAAATTTCATTTTTTTTTTCATTTTTTTACCTTTGTTTAGCTACGTTAGAAATTTTGATTAGTACTTTTATTATTTTTTTAAAACAATCAAATAATACCTTATCGTGAACTTAATTTATTAAAAGTAATATTAAATCAAATTTTACTCCTTCCGTTACGTATTACTTGAAACAGTTTTTCATAAATGGTTTTTACATATTACTTGAAACAATTCCCTTTTTTCTCATTTTTAGTAACTTTTTTCTATCTACTTCACTTTTCAATATTTCTCTTTTACTTTTCCTAATCTTACACCAACTCATATTTTATATTCATTTCTTCTCTCTTACTTTTTCTTAATCTATACCCAATTCATTACTTTATTCCTTTCTTCTTACTTTATTTAATCTATACCCTTATCTACAAGTGTTTAAAAATTCTCCTATGTCAAATTGTTTCAAGTATAGTAACGAGATAGATTAGTAATAATAGATTAGAAAAAGGTCCGGGAATGAAGGAAAGAGAAGGCGCACAAAACAGAGTGTCGAAGAAAAAAGCGTCGGCATCAGTGCTCAATAGGTGAGTGACATCAGTTAATTGCCGAACATTACGTTATGGAGCCTGATGCAAATCGTGATCTTTCCAACTTACCTTTCGTCACACTCACATTCACAAATCATCTCGTCATCATCATCATCATTTCATCCCTACTCTTTAATATGTACTTCCATTTACTTTATACCTCAAGCTTTGATTACCCTTTTTTTTGTACTTCCCTTTTTACCCCTTTAAATGTACTAGTGTATTGTAATTAAAGGCGGGGGGGGGGGAGGGTTGGAGAGAGGGAAGAGAAAGAAGAAGCAATATCAAATTTATATGGACTGGTAAATGGGTGGGTCGGGCATGTACATAAAAAGGTGATGTCCAAACTCGTTCAAAAAAAAAAGGGCGAGTTTAGCGTGTCGATCTCGGGTTTTAAGATACGTGTTTTAAATTGTCTAAATCCTTGCTTTTATAAGTGGATTGGACCGTACCATTAATGATGATCACTTTTAACGTATGACCAAGAGGCATCATGTGAGCCGATCGATAATTTCTTGTTTAGCTTTCAAAAAAACGTGTCAATTTTTAAGCAAAAATGACTTTCACCCAATCAAAATTATACTGTGAATATCATTATTATTGCATCATATGTCCAATGTCTCATCCAAAAATTATTCGTCAATAAAATGTACTGTACCAAGTAGTATGTTATAAACTTATAATAATTTCTAATACAAGAAATAATGGTGTTATATTAAAAATTTATATGCCATAATAGTATTCTAACTAGTTCATCTACAAGAAAGTATTCTTTAATGTCAATTATGTAAATGGAGATTTTATTCGTAATTTTGTGAGTATTCACTATTCAGTTTATGTTTGTCATTTTGTAATGTAATTTTGATATTTTAATTCTAAATTTATCATAATCTTTTTTGTCACCATTCACCAAACATCTTAACATCATCACCCTCCTTTAAGGCTTTAACCCTTTTTAATGCTTCTACTTACTATTCTACCCCTTAGCCCTTTATTTTTCCTATGTCCCTCCATGGCTCCATTTTCTTCAACCTCCACAATATCATGGTATATTTATCCTTAATCTCGATGTGAGTTTTTGGTGAATCTCAAACGACAGTGTGGTGCAATACTTATAGTCTTATAGTAGTCTCAAAGTGAGTCTCGAGACTCTAAATGAGTTGTCTTACACCTTAAATATTTTGATTTATATTTTTTTTTAAAGAAAACTTACTTCATTCAAATGCTTCCAAATGAGCCCCGCACTTTGAKAATTATATGGATAAAAAATGTTTAGAGATATTTTAAGTAAGTCTGAAATAAAATCTTTATGATAAAGTGTAAAATTTTATATAAGTCTCAATGGTTAAAAAGAATGTGTAAAAGTTGATGTAACCGAGTCTGAATTTAGGGTATGAGTATCAGGGATAAACATGCRCTCACCTATTCATTTGTATGGACATGTGCACATTGTAAGGTTGTAACCCATACAATGACACACCCTAGTGGAAAGGATCGAAAAGAATTCTGTTTGATATGGTGTGAAACGTTTTCTGTGTATATATTTTTTTTTTATTTTTTATAATTTTTTTATAAAATGTTTTTTTATTTGATGAAAAGTATACTATTTTTTCACTTAAAAATGAAAGGAAAACAAGATTTTCTCATTTTTCTTACAGTGTCTTGCTTCTATACTCCTCTCAGAGTTTCGTTGCATTATGTTTAGATGACAAAAAATTAAAAGAGAGAAAGGAGTAAGAGAGAGGGCAGATCCGACGAATTGAAGGGGATGGANATTAAAAAAAAGGTCCGGGGAATGGAAGGAAGAAAGAAGGCGCCACAAAAACAGAGTGTCGAAGAAAAAGCGTCGGCATCAGTCGTCAGATAGGTGAGTGACATCAGTTAATTGTGGCCGAACATTACGTTATGGAGCCTGATGCAATCCGTGATTCTTTCCAACCTTACCTTTCGTCACCACTCACCATTCACCAAACATCATCGTCATCATCATCATCCATTCATCCCTACTCTTTAATAATGCTACCTTTCTATTTACTATTATACCCCTCAAGCTTACCACTACCCTTTTTGTCACCTCCCTCTTTTTACCCCCCCTTTTTTTTAATGTACTAGTTGTAAATTGTAATTAAAGCGTGGGGGGTTGGAGAGAGGGAAGAGAATCAAGAGATCATTATTAATTTATTATGGAGGTCAAATGGGTGGGTCGGGCATGTACATAAAAAAGTGATGTCCAAACTCGTTCAAAAAAGTACGAGTTTAGCGGATCGATTTCGGGTTTTGAACTAAAAAAACGCGTTTGAAATTGCCTAAATCGGATTGGACCGTACCATTAATGATGATCACTTCTAACGTATGACCAAGAGGCATCATGTGAGCCGATTGATAATTTCTTGTTTAGCTTTCAAAAAAACGTGTCAATTTTTAAGCAAGAATGACTTTCACGCAACCAAAATTATACTGTGAATATCATTATCATTGCATCATATGTCCAATGTCTCATCCAAAAATTATTCGTCAATAAAATGTACTGTACCAAGTAGTATGTTATAAACTTATAATCATTTCTAATACAAGAAATAATGGTGTTATATTAAAAATTTATATGCCATAATTGTACTCTAACTAGTTCATCTACAAGAAAGTATTTTTAATGTCAATTATGTAAATGGAGATTTTATTCATAATTTTGTGAGTATTCAGTTTAACTTTGTCATTTTGTAATGTATTTTTGATATTTTAAATCTAAATTTATCATAATCTTTTTTTGTCACCATTCACCAAACATCATCACCCTCCTTTAAGGCTTTAACCCTTTTTAATGCTTCTACTTACTATTCTACCCCCTAGCCCTTTATTTTTCCTATGTCCCTCCATGGCTCCATTTTCTTCAACCTCCACAATATCATGGCATATTTATCCTTAATCTGGATGTGAGTTTTTGGTGAATCTCAAACGATAGTGTGGTGCAATACTTAAAGTAGTCTCAAAGTGAGTCTTGAGACTCCAAATGAATCGTCTTACACCTGAAATATTTTGATTTATATTTTTTTTATATAAAAAAAGACTTACTTCATTCAAGTAATTTCAAATGAGCCCCGCACTTTGACAATTATATGGATAAAAAAAGTTTAAAGATATTTTAAGCAAGTCTGAAATAAAATCTTTATGATAAAGTGTACAATTTTGCATAAGTCTCAAAACTCTCAATGGTTAAAAAGAGTGTATAAAAGTTGATGTAACCGAGTCTGAATTTTAGGTATGAGTATCAGGGATAAACATGTCCTCACCTATTCATTTGTATGGACATGTGCACATTGTAAGGTTGTAACCCATACAATGACACACTCTAGTGGAAAGGATTGAAAAGAATTCCGTTTGATATGGTGTGAAACGTTTTCTGTGTATATTATTTTTTTCAATTTTTTTATAATTTTTTTTATTTGATGAAAGTATACTATTTTTTCACTTAAATATGAAAGGAAAACAAGATTTTCTCATTTTCCTTACAGTGCCTTGCTTCTATACTCCTCTCAGAGTTCCGTTGCATTATGTTTATAGATGACAAAAAATTAAAAAGAGAGAAAGGAGTAAGAGAGAGGGCGGATCCGACGAAGGGGATGGAAACATATACGAAGTATAAGGCTTCATTTGTTTTAGAGGAAAATATTGAAAATTATGATTGTTTTTCACTCTTTGTTTACATGGAAAAATGTTTTAAAAAATGTTTTCCTAGGCACTTTATAATTTATATTTTTGATGTKATTGTAATTCATCAAATAAATGGGGGAGGTGGGACGAGGGGAAAGCAATGGCCGATAAGGTTGTGAGAGGAAGAGATTGAGTGTGAATGTGTTGTTAAACAACGGCAAAAATGTAAAACAACACTCATTGCGGACCATCTTGTCAATTTCAAAAATCTTAAACCATTGCAATTAATTTATCAAGTAGTTTGTCAACAAATTACTATGGCAACTATTTTTTTTGAGGTAAAAACCAGGAAAAATGCTTGAACTGTTCAACTTTTTTATTTATTTGAAACTATTTTTCTGATCTGAAGTTAATTTAACTTATTTTTTTGTCTGAACTTATTTGAAACGGTTTTGTATGAGAGAAAAATATTAGTTTTAACTTATTTTTCTCATATGACTTATTGAATTGTTTTTTTCCTAAAAATAGAGTTGAATAGTTCAGAACCCCGGAGGTGAAATAAAATATGTAAAAACTCGTGTTAGTCAAATATTTTGTTATAAAACAAAACAAAAAATTAAATTACACTAATCACATTTTTATCACATATGACAACTCGTTGCATCGTCTAGGCCGATCAAGATATATGTTAGCTTTCCAAAAAAGCGTCAATTTTAAAAGCAAGAATGACCCCGCAACCGTTCAAAATACAACGATAGCTAGATACATCAATCAATTCATCATTGCTCATACCCAACACAATGTCTAATGCCCAAAAGTTATGTTAATGTACGGTTTTAACTGGGGTAAGATCATTAATTCAACGTTGTGTATTAGGGATTATCTTCTCTAATCCATGTCATTAAGTGCAGGTATTAAATTGAACAGTATTAATAATAAACTGACATAGAGATCTTGCCTTACAACAACCATAAGTTACCCCTTTCCTGCAAAGCTTCAATGAAAAACAACCCACAAAAAGAAAAGACATAAAACATTGACAAAGTCATTACACAATCACAGTCAACATAATTAATAATTTTCCTCCCTTTTCCATCTAACCCTACGTCAAATCGTATAATAACAATCGATTGTACCCAGTCTATCCACGCTTCTAATCTTTGGATACAATCACATTCATTTGTTCCGCAAAATTCATTGTTTAATTGTAATGATTTTTTTTTTATTTCGGACTCAACACAATAAAAAATAAATTAATACGATTGTATCTAATTAATACAACCGATCATTTGGTTGAACATGCACATGCTCGTCACCTCACTAATGTCCGTATTCTGTAATCGTGAAGTTATATTATACGAAACTACTCTCCTTCCTTAAAGTTCCTACCATATGCGTTTATTTGACTATTCACAAGTGAAGAGAATCTTGTGAATAACTATCAATTTATAAAAATATATATAGTCATGTGGGGTCTTGTTTGATTCGGGTTGATGAATACATTATTAATATTCATTGTTATAATTTTTTACAATATACAACTAAAGATATAAACGATACAAACATGCATTGGGAAGCGTATGAAGGTTGGTAACTTCTTTAAGGAACAGAGGGAGATTTATCTTATATAAGAAACAATTCTTTTAGTAAGTCTAACCTCCATCAACAAAGGAAACCCATTATTCTTCCTCTTTTCCCTTTCTTCACAAGACTATTTCATCATGTGATGAACAAAAAAACTCCTATCAATTTATCAATTCCATCACCTTCTTTTAAATCAAACTAAATATTTTATTATTATCATCATTTCCTTGATTTCTCCTCCAATGAGACTGGAATTAATGGAGGGTGAGACGACGAGGAAGCGAAAGATAGCTAATATCGAGTACGAGGAGGAGAGAAGATGAAGATGTAAAATGGAGAAGTTCTTCGCACTCATCAGGAGCACGAAGGACATCCGCGATCAGTTGCTTGACGCCGAAGGCTCCAACCGCGTGCGACCAAGGCGGTCGCTACTACCGAGAAGAAAGCTGAAGCAGTCAGAAAAGACAAAGACAAAGAAAAGAAAAGTAAAAGAAAAGGATAAGTGAAAGGACTCCCTGTTTCGACCTACCCGAAAAAACTATGTTGTTTCCGGTAGCGCAGCCAAACCTCCGCCACCGTGACTGCCACCGCAGGCGGTGGCAGAAGTGGCGGAAGTGGCGGCGGAAGCGGTGGTAGGATTAGCAATAAGACATCATCGGAAGAAGAGAAAGGTAAAAAAACAGCAGAGTATAAGAAAAATTATCAAGGAGGTAGTAGATTTGCGTTGGATCTTAATCTTTCGTTGTAATAGTGAATTTTCTTAGATTATTGTACACATTATATTAGATAATCTGCAATAATAAATATTATTATTATTTTTCTTTGAATTTTTTTCCTGAGTTCGTTTCCAGAAATTGAGGCTATGATTTTCAGATCTACTCCAATAATTATTAAAGTAAAATATATGCAAATTAAATGTTATATTTGCTTTTTTACATTATTTAGTTTGATCGTATTTATTTTTATACCCATCTAAAAATATGATCAAGTGAAATTTTATTTGATTTGTCTCGACAATACTTTTTAAGTATATATTTTTTTAATAATTTTTTCATATGTATAACTTAATATGTAAACATTTAAAGATACGTTTCGACAAGTGTGAAAAAAATAAATGTAGAAAGTAAATTGGATCGGAGTGGGTAAAACAATTATTATTTTACTCCAATTCAGCATCAAATTCACATGGATTATTGCTGTTCATAAGTCATAACGGCTACTAAAAATATCTTATGGGTGAAGTTCTCGTGGCCACATGATCTGCGGCTCTTTGCACAGTACACCTCTTGTTTAATAAAGAAAATGAAGTTTCGTTGCTAAAAATAAAATTAAAAATAAAAATAAAGAAAGTGAAGTTTTTGGAACTTGTATCCTACATGTCGGTTGTACCACTCTAAAACTCATAGATTTTGTGCCTTGGATTAAAAAAAATGAATGCATTAAAAAGGAAAATGATATTCTTGTAACTATTTTATAACAGGTGTCGTTTGGTTCACGCAAAATTTCATAAAAATAAGAATTTAGATTTTCCCAGAAATATAAAGTAAGTGAGTTATTATTTGGTTTGCATAAAATTAATATTTCGTAGGAAATAGAAAGTCTTAACAAGTGAAATTTCTTATGAAGATTCGATTTGATAGTGTCCAATGTTTTTAATTTAAAATGAATTTTTATGCACAACAGTTTACGATAAAATATAAAAAAAAAAACACCGTGAAAAAATGGTGGATGAAAAAGGGAGACATGGATTGGAAGAAAAATAAATGTTAAAGTGTTTTCCCTTCCTTTCAAAGGGAATAATTTAACTGAAATACTATGAAATATAATTTCTCCGCTAAAGACCAAATGAAGCCTTAGACAATAATTGTGATTCAAGGCTTCAAAATCCTTTTATTTTCAGCCCCAAAAAATTGAAATCTAACTTAATTGAAAATAAATCTAAAAAAATAGAGTATTGGACTGGATTACATGAGATAATTGTAGCTCAGATCACAAGCAACTACTCCGTACTACGAAATAAAATTTAATTACAGTACTTCATGAAAAATGCATAAAATGATGCAAGACATGCCATAATGCTATATTGTCAAATTATCATAATGTCATGCTCACTCAATCACAAATTGTGTCCCTTTTTTTT
>SNQN01000931.1:42278-114219 GCA_008642245.1 Bassia scoparia
TATTCGTCAATAAAATTACCTGTACCCAGTTAGTATGTTATATAACTTATATCATATTCTATAAAGAAATAGGTGTTATATTAAAAATTTATTATGCATAATATTGTATTCTAACTAGTTCATCTACAAGAAGTATTCTTTAAATGTCAATATAGTAATGGAGATTTATTCTTTAATTTTGTGAAGTATTCACTATTCAGTTTATTTTTCATTTTGTAATGTAATTTTGTATTTTTATTCTAAATTTATCATATCTTTTTTAGTCACCATTCCCATAACATCTACATTCACCCTCCTTTAAGGCTTTAACCTCTTTTAATGCGTCTACTTACTGATCTCCTTAGCCCTTTTTTTTTCCTATTGTCCCTCCATGGCTCCATATTTTCCTTCACCTCCACATTCATCATTGATATTTGATCCTTAATCTCGATGTGAGTTTTGGTGAATCTCAACGACATTGTGGGCTCATATATCTTATAGATTAGTCTCAAGTTGAGTCTGAGACTCTAATGAGTATGTCTTACACCTTGAATATTTTTGATTTTATATTTTTTTTATATAAAAAAAACTTACTTCATTCAAGCTTTATCAAATGAGCCCGCACTGAAATTATATGGATAAAATGTTTAGAGATATTTTAAGTACGTTGGAAAATAAAATCTTTATGATAAGTGTTAAAATTTTAAGTATAAGTCTCAATGGCTTAAAAAGAATGTGTGTAAAGTTGACTTTAACGAGTCTGAATTTTGGGTATGCATAATCGGGGTAACATGCCTCACCTATTCATGTTATGGACAATTGCACATTGTAAGGTTGTAACCCATACATGACACCAACCCTAGTGGAACAGGATCGAAAAGAATTCTGTTTGATATGGTGTGAAACGTTTTCTGTGTATATATTTTTTTTTTTTTTTATAATTTTTTTATAAAATGTTTTTTATTTGACTGAAGTATATATTTTTCACTAAAAAAAAAGAAAACAAGATTTTCTCATTTTTCTTACAGTGTCTTGCTTTATATACTCCTTCTCAGAGTTCGTTGCATTATGTTTAGATGACAAAAAATTAAGAAAGAGAAAAGAGTAAGAGAGAGGGCAGATCCGACGAAGAAGGGGATGGAAACATAAGGCTTCATTTGTTTAGAGAAAAAAATATTGAAAATTATGATTGTTTTTCATTTTGTTTACATGAAAAATGTTTTTAAAAAAGTGTTTTCTCTAGGCACATTTAAATTTATATTTTTGATGTCATTGTAATTCATCAAATAAATGGGGGAGGTGGGACGAGGGGGGAAGCAATGGCCGATAAGGTTGTGAGAGGAAGAGATTGAGTGTGAAGTGTTGTTAAACAACGGCGAAAAATAGTTAACAACAACACTCATATTGGCGGACCATCTTTGCAGATGTTCCACAAAAATCTTAAACCATTGCAATATAAATTCATCAAGTAGTTTGTCCAAAACATTATATGTGCAAACTATTTTTCTGAATCGGGATCACAAAAACCCAGAGGAAAAAATGGCTTGTGTATAACAACATTCATTTTGAACTTTATTTGAATATTATTTGATTTTATACTGACTCTTGGAAGTTAATTGGTTCCTTGTTTCTTTGTCTGAACTATATTTTGAAAACGGTTTTTATGTATGAGAGGAAAAATATCTTGAAGTTGTTAACTTATTTTCTCAATGAGACTCAAATTCTGAAAATTGCCTTTTTCTCCTAACAATATAGTTGAATTAGTTCAGGACTCCCCCGCAGGCTCCCGGACAAAAAAATATGTCACAAAACCGTGTAGTCAAACTATTTTCCTCATAAAAACCAAAAACAAAACAAACTCTAAACATTTACACTCAATCAATCACCATCCTCTATCACCATATGGACACAACCTCGTTTCGCATCGTCACGGCCCACCCTCAGATACTGATTTAGCTTTCAACAAAACAGCCGTCAATCTCTTAACCACGCACACGAATGACCCCTCACGCAACCCGTTCAAAATTACACGATAGCTAGATACCACCATCATCAATTCCTCACCTCGGCCCATACACCAAAACCCCAATGTCCCCTACCCAAAACGTCATCGTTATCTGTACCGCTGTTAACTCGGCGTCGACAACGATGCATTAAGTTCCACACGTTGGTTATTGGGATTACGTCTCTAATCCATTGTCATTAATGCGAGTATTAAATTGAACAGTATTAATAATAAACTGACATAGGAATTCTGTCCTTACAACCAACCATAGTTACCCCATTCTACCTCAACGCTTCCAACTGACACAAACAACCACCCACAAAAGAGAAAAAGACCATAAAACATTGACAAATCACACACAATTCACATAACACTAATTAAATAATTTTCCCTTCCCTTTTCCATCTAACCCTACGTCAAATCGTATTAATACAATCGTTGTACCCAGTCCTATCCACGCTTCTAATCTGTTGGATACAATCACATTCATTATGTCCGCAAATTTTGTTTTAATTGTAGAATTATTTTCTATTGTGCTCAACACAATAAAAAATAAAATTAATACGATTGTATCTTAATTAATACAACCGTCATTGGTGAACCATATGCACATGCTCGTCACCTCACTAATGTCCGTATTCTGTATCGTCATGAGTTCTATTTATACGAACTACTCCCCTCCGTCCTTAAATCTCTCCTACCATATGCGTTTATTTGACTATTCACAAGTGAAGAGAATCTTGTGAATAACTATCATTTATAATAAAGATATAATAGTTCTCGTGGGTCTTTTTGATTCGGGTTGATGAATACATTATTAATATTCAATTGTTAAATTTTTACAAATATACAACTAAAGATATAAACGATACAAAACATGATGGAAGCTAGAAATAGCTGTCTGGTAACTTCTTAAGGAACAGAGGGAGTATATATTTTATATAAGCAAGACATTCTTTAGTAGTCTAACCTCCAATCAACCAGAACCCATTATTCTTCCTCCTTTTCCCCTTTCTTCACAAGACTATTTCATCATTGATGAACAAAAAAACTCCTATCAATTTATCAATTCCATCACCTCTTTTTTATCAAACTAAATATTTTATTATTACACATTCTCTTCGATTTCTTCCTCCAATGAGACTGGAATAATGGATGGGTGAGACGACGAGGAAGCGAAGATAGCTAATATCGAGTACGAGAGGAAGAAGAAGATGAAATGTAAAAAAGGAGAAGTTCTTCGCACTCATCAGGAGCACGAAGGACATCCGCGATCAGTTGCTTGACGCCGAAGGCTCCAACCGCGTGCGACCAAGGCGGTCGCTACTACGAGAAGAAAGCTGAAGCAGTCGCAAGAATAACAAAGGCAAAGAAAATAGAAAAATAAAAGAAAAGGGAAAAAGTGAAAGGAACTCCTGCTCACAACCTCCAAAATAATGTGTTTTCGGTAAGCACCGCCACCGTGACTCGGCCACCGCAGCGTGGGAAGAAGTGGCGGAAGTGCGCGCGGAACCGGTGGTAGGCATTAGCAATAAGACATCATCGGAAGAAGAGAAAGGTAAAAAAAAGCCAGCCAGGTTAAGAATAAATTATCAAGGAGGTAGTAATTTGCGTTGGATCTAATCTTTCGTTGTATAAGTGAATTTTCTTAGATTATTGTACACATTATATTGGATAATCTGCAATATAAATTTATTATTATTTTCTTTGAATTTTTTCCTGAGTTCGTTTCCAGAAATTGAGGCTATGATTTTCAGATCTACTCCAATAATTATTAAAGTAAAATATATGCAAATTAAATGTTATATTTGCTTTTTTACATATTAGTTTGATCGTATTTATTTTTATACCCATCTAAAATATGATCAAGTGAAATTTTATTTGATTTGTTCTCGACAATTACTTTTAAGTTATATTTTTTTAATAATTTTTCATATGTAAATTAATATGTAAACATTTAAAGATACGTTTCGACAGTGTGAAAAAATAAATGTAGAAATAATGGATCGAGTGGTAAAACAATTATTATTTTACTCCAATTCAGCATCAAATTCACATGGATTATTGCTGTTCATAAGTCATAACGGCTACTAAAAATATCTTATGGGTGAAGTTCTCGTGGCCACATGATCTGCGGCTCTTTGCACAGTACACCTCTTGTTTAATAAAGAAAATGAAGTTTCGTTGCTAAAAATAAAATTAAAAATAAAAATAAAGAAAGTGAAGTTTTTGGAACTTGTATCCTACATGTCGGTTGTACCACTCTAAAACTCATAGATTTTGTGCCTTGGATTAAAAAAAATGAATGCGTTAAAAAGGAAAATGATACTCTTGTAACTATTTTATAACAGGTGTCGTTTGGTTCACGCAAAATTCCATAAAAATAAGGATTTAGATTTTCCCAGAAACATAAAGTAAGTGAGTTATTATTTGATTTGCATAAAATTAATATTTCGTAGGAAATAGAAAGTCTTAACAAGTGAAATTTCTTATGAAGATTTGGTTTGATAGTGTCCAATGTTTTTAATTTAAAATGAATTTTTATGCACAACAGTTTACGATAAAATATAAAAAAAACACCGTGAAAAAATGGTGGATGGAAAAGGGAGACATGGATTGGAGGAAAAATAAATATTAAAGTGTTTTCCCTTCCTTTCAAAGGGAATAATTTAACTAAAATTAGTTAAATTTAACTGAAATACTATGAAATATAATTTCTCCACTAAAGACCAAATGAAGCCTTAGACAATAATTGTGATTCGAGGCTTCAAAAGCCTTTTATTTTCAGCCCCAAAAAATTGAAATCTAACTTAATTGAAAATAAATTTTAAAAAATAGAGTATTGGACTGGATTACATGAGATAATTGTAGCTCAGATCACAAGCAACTACTCCGTACTACGAAATAAAATTTAATTACAGTACTTCATGAAAAATGCATAAAATGATGCAAGACATGCCATAATGCTATATTGTCAAATTATCATAATGTCATGCTCACTCAATCACAAATTGTGTCCCTTTTTTTTTTGGTGAAACTTTCACATTTTTTGTCTGATATCTTTTTTTTTTGACACTAGTCACAACTCACAAGAGGTCTTTTTTGATGACGACCATGATGAGGTGATGATGAAGAGATTATTGTCTAGTATTGTTTGGTTAATTATAAAATGGAAAAATGTAAGTAATGTAAATTCATGGAAATTTCCAATTTCCACATTACATAAGAATCATACTTAGAGGTGATCATGGGTCGGACCTGGCCTAGATTCGGGATTAAAGTTTGTGTTCAAAGCCCGAAAAATAAGGGTGGACCTAGCGGGAACCAAAATGTCGAAATTTTGATCGTCAAAGCCCAGACAAAAAACGGAAATTTCGAGTTGGGCCCGGCCCGGACCGAATTCGGGCTGAAAAAGTCGTGACCAAAGCCCGCAAATTTTCAAACCGAGCTTTTTTTATCACCTCTAATAATACTCCTCACGATAACTCAAAATTCCTATGATTTACAATTACCCTCATTAACACCAAGCAACTTTTAGCAATTCATGGAAAACTAGATGTAGGTATTTAATTCCTATTATTTCAAAATTCATATAGGAATTAAGTTTCCACATCAACCAAATGACACCTAAGTTTCTTTTTATTATTACTCCCTTCGTTTTTTTTACTTGCACCATTGTAAGTTTTACGATTTTTTATGGGAGAGTATTAATAAAAGTAGGGTTACGTGCAAGTTGTATAATACCGATTTAATTGAAAGTTGCAAGTGGTTGAATATTTGTATGAATAAAATTGAAAGTATGACGGGTAAAAAATGTGATTGAATGTTTTTCTATTGATTTTTTTTTTTGTTTTAAACGAGCCACAAGGACGGGGATGAGAATTCATTTCAGAATCATTTGAAATCGATTTTTTTTTGTTTTAAGAGAGTCATAAGGACGGGGATGAGAATTGATTTCAGAATCATCTGAAATCGAGAGAAAAACCTTAACCACATGAGCTATCCCCCACTCTCAGATTTTTTCTATTAAATTTTAGAGTGTGTTATTAAATATTTGATGGGGTGTACATACTTAAGATATAAATGAAATTTGAAACGTCCATTTAAGGTATATGGTGCAAGTAAATACTACAATTATATCAATCTAAAAATAACTTTTTTTACTTTTTACCTATTTTATTTACTCTAACATTATTGAATTACTCTTTTCTAAAGTCATCTTTCATTACTTTACCTAATTTATTCACCCAAACTTATTTTTTTTCCCAATAATTTTCATTTACACATTTACTCTTTTACCAAACTTTACTCATTTATTTTATCCAACTCAATCAACTCTTAAACACTGTGCTAAATAGGTATGAAACATTTAATAAAAAACGAAGGGAGTATAAATTTATTAGAAATGTATGCTGAAATCACAGATGGATTGGTGTAATCGATCGATGTCTAATTCGATATTTCTTCTTTATGTCTAAGAGCGTTCATTTATATACTCCCTCTATTTTTTTCAGTTGTTTCACTTTTCGTTTTAGAATGTTTTAAATTCGTTGTTCTAAATCAATTTAAAAATAACTTTTTTACGTTTTACTTACTTTATTTACTCTAACATTAATGAATTGCTCTTTTTTAAAGTCAACGTTAGTCATCATATTTACCAATCTATTCACTTAAAATTATTTTCCCAAAAATTTTCATTCACACATTTCTTTTTTTACCTAACTTATTCATTCTATTTTGTCTAACTCAATCAACTCTTAAAGACCGTGTCAAATTGATATGAAACATCTAATAATAAAAAAGGAGGGAGTATTACTTTGTCATATAATAATAGAGGTTTAGGCTTGATATTTGATATGCTTGACCTTGATAATTTAGAACACAAAGTACAACAACAATACCGAGTTTCCTTGTAACTTAACCACGATATCGAAGGCTAATACCCTATTTTTTTGAACTTATTTTCATGTTACTAAGTTAAGTTCATAGTTCTTTGTATTAAATCAGAGGAATACAATTTTTTTTTACCAAATTTATTTTGGTTAGGTATTATGATCACAAGAAATTACACCCTACTTTTCACAAAATAAGAGAAGTTATTACTCAGTTATTGTAATTTATTAAACAATACTTAAATTACCGAAACTTATGATATTAAAATGACAGAGAACGAGCCTTATTACTTCCTCCGTATAAAAAACAAAAGCAACTTTTGCCATTTTTGGAAAATATCACAATAACGAACTTTCATTTTCTTTCACTTTGAGAGTAAATTTTTAGCCATAAAAAGACTATTTTACCCTTACTAAATATTTAAAACACAATTAAATCATTCCAATCTTAATTATTCCCCTAATTAAATCATCTTAATCCTAACTCATCCCCTAATTCACAACCATTCAACCCAGCAACCACTGCGCACCACACCACTGAGCACCAACACCGACTACTCAAACGACACTGCACCCACCGCCACTCAACGCGACCACTGCGCACGCCACCGCCACTCAAGCGACCACTGCACACCCCACCGCCACTCAAACGACCACTGCGTCACCCCACCATTCAACGAGCACTGCGCACGACCACCGAAGAATGGTCGAGCACATGGGTTGATTCTCTGGGAACGAATGTCGAGCAAATTAAAGTGCTCAATATTACGCTGGTGGTATTCGATATAGGTGGTTACGATGACGGTGGTTCGGATTAGAGTGGTGGTGCGCTAGGTGGTTCGATTAGGTGATCAGATTGGTCGCGATTAGGTGCTTCTGACTTAAGGTGGGTTAGGTGTGGTGACCGGTCGAGTTTCAAGGCTGGTGCTGGTGGTACGTATGGTGTTAAAAATATGGCTGGTTCGATTAGGTGCTAAGGGTGGTTCGATTTAGGTGCTGGTGGTGTCGTGGTGGTGTTAATGCGTGGTTTCGATTAGGTGACGGGTGCGAGTGAGGGTGGTGAGTGAGGTTAGGTTGTGAGTGTTTGTATGGATGAGTGCAAGGTGGTGGTGGTATGGATGAAGTGCAAGGTGGTTGGTGGTTTGTTTATGACCACTCGCCTCTCATGTCCTAATTATCAATTAATCACCTACCCTTATGCCTAATATTTTTACCCTATTCATATTTCCTTCTAGGAGTCGTGTCAACGCGCGAAAGTTGCGTTTTTATTGATACGAGGAGGATGTTTATTAGATAAGACGTTAGGTAAAGCAATCAACTCCAATACACAAGTTCAAGTGATTAAAAGCCTTAAATACATCAAGTTATAGAAGACATAAAAATAAGACTATTTTTCAAGAGAAAATTTGCATAATTATAAATTGGGCGTCACTTAGATTAAGACACAAATCAAAGAAAAGTTTTACGAAGCATACTCACTGTTAATCAGCAGAACGAATAAAGTTTACTGACAAGTCAAGCAAACCAAACAAATAAGCTAAGCAACAAACAAACATGTACAATCATGAATTCATGATGCATGCATCAGCTGAGTTCTCGTCAGTTCGTCACCCACCTCACTGTAGTTTTGCTTTAATTTTGATCATTTTATCATTCATCATGGTACAATTCAAGAGATCCTTTCATAAAAGCAGAATCTTTAAAATTATAATTATATATAACATTTTAATGAATAATCTTACTTGTTTATGCCAGAGTCATCTGATAGATAGTCAATGAATATTGAATAATGGGGTTGTAATGGGGTGATAAGGAATAATAATGGGGGTGATTATAAATTTATAATGGACCTTCTGTTATTAGTCAACTGAGTACTTTAATTTACTAGAATATAATAAAGTTAATGATCTGATGATAATAAGTAAGAAAAATAATGCAAGGAATAATAATGGGTTCTTCAATTCTACTCTCTAAGTGTAGGAAAAAACAGTTGTTAATTAACAATCAAAATCATCAAACTTAATTGACAAGAAAATTAGTCCTAAACTCCTAATACAACATGTTGGTATTGAATAGTTTTTTTTTATGTGATTCCAAGGTTATATTAAGACTTGTGATTGTGACAACCTTCGTTACAACTTACAAGGTGTAGGCTTCGGGGGATTTTTCGGGTACACGTCGAATAATTTTCTATTCCCTGAATCCTTCATGGACGATAGGGTGACCTAAAAAACACAATTGAATTGAATTGCAAACGAGATTGTACATTTGTAGTTGTGTTGGGTGGTTAGGGAAGGATGATTAGAATTTCAGGGAAGTATAGCTGCAACTTGTGATGCATGAAATAATAACGGGGCGTTTGACATATGGGAATGAGAATTCGGGGAATATAAAGTGAGAGTGGGAATGAGAATTAGAAGGTGAAAATTCGTAAAATAATCTCAATCCTTTGTTTGACATGTTTGTGGGAATAAAATTAAAAATTTTGAAATCTCATGTTTGATATGTGGGATTAAAGTAGGGATTAAATTGAAAATTTACCAACTTACCCTCACATAAGTTAGTTAAAGTATAATACTCCCTCCGTTTTTTTAGATGTTCCATATCATTTTGGAACGGTTTTTAAGAGTTGATTGAGTTGAATAAGTTAGGTAAAGGAGTAAATGTGTGAATGAAATTTTATGAGAAATAGTAATTTTGGGTGAATAGATTGAGTAAAATAATGAAAATTGACTCTAGAAATGAGTAATTCATTAATGTTTGAGTAAATAAAGTAGGTAAAAGGTAAAAAAATTATTTTTAGATTGGTTTGGAACATCTATTTGAAAACGGCCCAAAAAGGAAACTGAAACATCTAAAAAAAAGGAGTATCAATTAATAAGTAGGGATATTTTAGTCTTTTCAACAAACTAATCCCATTCTCACTATTTTATTACCTACTCCCTAGGTAATAAATCATGGGGAGTAAGAGTCAAATATTTCCATTCTCATTCCCATTTTCAAATTTAATTCCCACCTACCAAACATTGGATTATAAAAACTTGAAATTATTAATAATCTTATTCTCATCCATAAATCCATAATCCCTCATACCAAACGCTCCGTAATTGACTTACTGAGTATGGCAACAACAAAAGTAATCAAGCATATTAAAGATATCACAGCCTCACAGGAATCAACAATCAAAGTCAACCATGGGTCGTAACATAATGTAAGATCTAACGCGTGAAAATTATTCAGTATGTGATTCTACGCTGGGCTTTTACTTAAAGAGGTAGTCCATCTTAGGCCCAGTCTTATACTTATGGATTGGATCGACCATAACTTACTAGTTTTTTATGCACGCTATGCGTGCAAAGCGTGCGAGAACATATAAGTCTGTTTATTTCGCATATTTAATTATGCAGTACTTTAAATTTTTGTTTTTCTCCTTTTCTTTTCCTCATTGAAATATCAAATATGATATGAAAAATCAAACTTTTTATAATGTGCGAAAATTCGAGTTCTCATTAACATATGATTTTTCATTTATCATGCATTCAATAATTTTTTGTTCTCTTTATCTTATGACAATTAAAATATTTAGGCGGTCAAATTGAGTTGATTGGATTAAGAATTAATGTCTTTAGTTTGGGCAAATTGATGCCTATAAGTTTTTGGTTTTTATTTTTGTTGGTCAATTAATGCAAATTAATACTCCGTAGAATCTTTTTTATTCTTTGAAATGATATGCATATTATTAATTGGTGATTTTGCCTATATATGTAAAATTGTTTCTTTAGAAGAGTAGAATTGTATTTGTGAAGGGGAGACACCATTTCTAATAAAATGACGTAATGAATTGTGTGCATTAATGTGCAAAATTAAATTACTATTTCAAAAAATTAATTATTTTTGTAATAATTAATCCGCTACGTATTACAAATTAAAATAATGTTGTGATAAGTATAAGACATGATGAAGTTTACTACTTGACCTCTAATTTTCCATAAGTAATAATATAAAATTATAAAGTTTTAAAAAATCATTTTATTCATCTTTTTTAAGTGATGTTTATTGGTATTGATTTAAACCGTTCATTAATAAATTTACATTGCATAGTCAATGCAGTTTTTTTTAATTGGTCACAACAAATACGAAGTAGTACAAAACATCTCATTAAGGGTAAAATAGATATTTTATGTGTATTCCAAAAGAGATTAAAATTATCCTTAATGATATTTAATGCATATGCCATATTTAACTTGTTTCTTTTTAATATGACAAATTTGAAAATGGAAAGGGTTTTAATTTTTTTTTCTTTTGTGATTTTTTTTTTAATCATGAATTCATTAAGGGTATTTTGGGGTTTTAGAAGGGGGGACACCATCTTCCTCCCCCCTTCACTTATATAATAGAGATAAGTTACTAGTTTTTTTTTGCACGCGATGCGTGTAGATATAAAAATGCAAATCCGCCCCAACCTCGCCCCACCCCACCCTGCTTTACCTGCCCCGCCCCGCTTTTATTATTATTATTATTATTATTATTATTATTATTATTATTATTATTATTATTATTATTATTATTATTATATAATATTTTTTCTTTTCAGTTTTACAATTGTGTATATGTAAGTTTATTGCTGAAATGTGAAGGCCCAATAAAACTTAACTCAAAGGCCCAATGTGGTTATTGAATTATTGATAGCTTGGTGTTTTTTTTTAAAGAAAAAGACACTATATAGGTGGGGATTTCGCGAAGATGGATACCCACGGGAATGGTTGAATAGTTATACCCGCCGCGTACATCCAAGCAATTGGTATCCGATTCAAACATAGAACCCAATCGCCTTGCCCAACGGCTAATAATTCAAGCAGAAAGAATAGCTGTAGCAGGAGCCTTTTCAATAGCTAAACAAAGTCCGAACAGGAAAGGAAAACATCTCCCTTTAACGAATGAACAATCCCTCTCAATGAACAATCAAAGTCAACCATGGGTCGTAACATGTAAGATCTAACGAATGAAAATTCTTCAGTATGTGATTCTACGATGGGCTTAAACTTAAAGAGGTAGTCCATCTTAGGCCCAGTGTTATACTTATGGATTGGATCGACCATAGTTTTGTTTCTAACTTATAACCTACAACAAACTAACACCGTAACTTTTTTAGCTTAATTTTATGGTACTTTATTTRAATTTAGTCAKTTTTGACCGATTTCYGTTAAARTRCGATTTTCAATTCAGTCCAATTCAGCTGAATTTAGTTCAATTGYCTTTAGTTTAGTTACTTCATTTAGCTTAGTTTTATTTCAYRAAATTTGAGCCGACTTCAACCAATTTCAATTGAGCTTYATTCATCCCAAAAGCACATGGCCTAAAAATGGTTCATCAACACCGTGACAAGAGTTAACAACCAGCAAGGTATCCATTTCAGGCTTGCCAATCATGTCGTATCGCTTAAATAAACAGATTGAACTATTCCGACTCTAACCTAGCCCGATTAAATAAACGAGCTGAACCATTCCAACACTAACCAAACCCACTTAATAAACGGGTCGCGTTGTATTAACCTATGTACTAAAATGGGCTAACACCCTCTGAAGGAATTGTGTCCTCGACTCTAAGCGCAATTACTAGATATAATATGAATCGCACTATAGAGATAATAGTTCATTTGTTTGGGTCATCTTTACGCTTTGCTATAGAACGATAAAGATCTTTGGGTTATCTCTATTATATAAGGGAAGGGGGGAGGAAGATGATGTCCCCCCCTCTTACAAGACTTTTATATCCTTAATGAATTTTAAAATTATGAATTGATATGCCTAAATTATCCCTTTACTGATTATGTAATTAAATATGAAAATTGCATTTATTGTGTAAGTTAATTAGTCAAAAACATTAAACATTGAACATTATTTGAAATTGTATTAAAACATTAATGGTATTATTTTGAATTTCCACTTTGAAAACACAATTATTTACAAAATATATAATTACAATTCAAATAAGTTGTATTGCTAATTAGCTATAAAACTTTTATTATGATACATACCATATAATTATTATTTTTGATGAAATACGAGGTACAATTTTCATATATACAAGCACATATCACGTGCACATAAAAACTAGTAAAGAAATAAACTCGGAGCCCACCTAAACGGATCCTACTAGGTCATAGCTTGGATCAACAATATATAGTGAAATTGGGTTTTAGGGTTACTAGTAGTAGAGAAGAAAAGATGGAAGATATTATCTTTAACTTGGTCATCTAATTAATATATAAGATATATTAATTGATGATTATATATAGATGTTAGTATTATTCTTTTGAAGAGTATGTAATACCATTTCTCTCCATATATTTTCTTTCTAAAATTGGTTTCATATCTCCATAAAAGTGGAAGTTATTTTCTGACCATCTAGCAGTGGTGGAGTGTTAATACAAGCTGGTGGACTGAATAGAGGCGTCGCATTTGAGGCTCTTATCTCTTGCAAACGAAGAATGCAAAAGAGGAATTAACGCATCAAAGGTAAATTCTAAACCTTATTATTTGATACTCATCAATCATATGCATGTGATCCTATTTAGATGTTAAGAATATGATTCTTGAAATTTCGCTAAGTGCATCTAAAATCCAACACTCTCAACCCAAAACACTCATAAATCTCGTGTCGAATTAGCAGGTCATGTCAATTTTTACCGCCTCTAATCCATATATAATTCAAACATCTTCTTCAAACAAAACAAACAGAGGAATATAGGATTGTGATCGAAAATCAATTTTGAGGAAAATGTTTTAAAAAACCCTATCGGATCCAAATCCACGAGGTCACGTAGTTTTAAGGTTCACTTAGTTATGAAAATACACATGGTATCGAATAGGGTAGATTTTGAGAGTGTAAATTATGAACCATTGATTTTTTTAATCAATGGCTGATAGTGCACAAACTCAATCTACTCAGTAGAGTTTTTTCCAACTCCATCGAATCTAAATCCTGACCTCATGTTAGGAATATATGATAAAATAGATAAGGAACACGTTATATTTTCCTTATCTATCGTATCTTATATTTCTAACACCTCATCATTGTTCTACTTCTACATCGACAAAGTTTGAAGTCTTTATCTCTATTATACTAGTAATTATGTGCACGCAATGCGTGCTTGATCTATGAAAATTGCGATTGATTAAAAATAATTATATAGTATGTATTAAATTAAAATGTTTAAGAAATAATTATATTATCTGCAACAATGAATATTTAATTTTATCTCTCACATATATCGTTCAATGTTGGAATTAACTATACGGGAGGAGTATTAGATAATAGTATATTATTACATTATATCTAATAATTAGCCATACGATTATTTTCATTGTAATTCATTTGTATGTAACTCTGACTTGCCCATAAAAAAAAAACAATATGACTGCCCATAAAATGAAAGAAACTAATAAACTATGATTGAATCACATATAATCCAATATATTTATTCAATTTGGAATAATGATCATAATTTTGATTTTTTCATTATAATAAGTCACATAATAAATTTTTTTATTTGGTATATATGCACATCAATTCATAATTTTTTATATTAAGACCTTAAGGGTATACAAAGCTTTAACCTCATTAATTACATAAGGTAGTTCAGTATTAAGAGGGGGACACATCTTCTCCCCCTTCCTATATAAAGAGATAAGCCAAGGGGAGCAATGTGCTCCTATTAAAAACGTAAATACCCTTAATGATGTAAAAGACTTAATTCCTTAATTAAAAAATAATAAATTATCTTATTGTTTTTACTTTCCATACATACTAAAACAATAAAAAAGGTATCTTGACTAATTTTTCCCATAAGAAAAAGAAATTTAATAATTAGTGTAAACATTCAAAAAAAAATACATAATTACAATCGACTAATTTTGAAAAAGTTTAATTAATTAGTATGAAAAAATCAAATATAAATACATTAATCACATGGACTAATTTTCACATAAAGCCGTTAATCATTGCAAATTATTTTGAAAATCATATTGAATTCAATATCTATTTATCTATGTATTTCAATATTACTAATTGTATCAATGTAATAATCTTTAATTCAATATTTTAATTGAATATTTGTTTAATATAAAAATTTTAACTATGCACGGATCGCGTGCTTATAGTGCTGTAGTAATTATACTAAGACCGAAGTACTTACCAATAAGTTTACCACATCAATAAAAAGTCCTTTCACGCCATTGTTGTGGGTCATCGCCGTGAGCGCCTTGCATGCATAATGGCTTATAATTGCATAATAATTTTTTATGAAATCACCAAAATAAATAAATAAATATATTTTAACGTAATCACATACAGTGCATTCTTAATAGCGCGTAATTTTTTAAAAAATTTACTCAAAAAATTGTATCATAATATTCATGAAGGATTGCAGATTCTCCTCTCAAGTATTTGATATATTCTTCTAAATCTTTTAACCGCCCTAAGAATTCATAACCGACTTACTTTCTAATAAAACAGCGTTTCATTATTCTTATTATAAATAATACACGTCTTTGATTCACTTTTAACTTTTTTTGTGATATATCAAAGGTGCATTACCAATTAATCGAAGTAAATTAAGAGTATTAAAATTGGAAGAAAGGGCGATTTGTTTTACAGCAGAAAGCAGTAAACTACAACTCTTTTTATTCAAGAAAATACAGTAATTCATCTTTTAGGTTTTTAGGGTTCATCTTATTCTTAGTTCACTGCTTTTACTATGCATGTTTTGATTTTTTGAGCCATTAATTTGCTATTCACAATATAACATTGAATTTTGATTTGGAGGGTTGGATCTGTGTATTTTTCTTTACTTGTTGAGTAAGATTATTATTATTTGGATTTCTTAAAGATTGGTTTTTTAATGCATGAATAATCGGAGTAATATGTAACTGTAACATAGTTAGCGAGTTCATCAATACTTAAAAGGTGCATTCTTTTAGGGTTTTGTTTAGGGTTTAATGAAAAGGAAAGATTTGAACTTGGATACTATATTCATAATAAGGGTTCATATTGTGCTTCAATTAATTACAGATATACGAGCCAAAGTTTCCATCTTTATTCTTCAAGCGTGTTTCAAATTAAATCGTTGATCTTTGATAGATTCATATGTATAAATTTCGCCCTTTTGTCTTTTGTTACAGGTACAATAATACCACATTAGTCTGTTATGATTATGGCAGAAAAGAAAGTTTGTGTGCTAGCATTYCCAATTTTTAATCAAGTTATTAAACCTCGAAAACGTATTCGAAATCATAAGCTGAACAAAGAAGTAGAACATGTTGCCTCTGAAGCAGAAGACATGGGGTTGCGACCGAAGAAACGTGTTAGAGCTACAGCTATTGATGATGATCAATGTTTCGGAGATCCTGATCCTGTTGTTATACAGGAAGATAATTTTAACGGTCTTAGGTCCGAAAAGTTTAGCAGCAGAAGCGATAAACCTGGTGATTTGTGTGYTAGTGGTAACAATAAAGGTAATTCTGGTGGAGTAACAACAGAAGAAAGTTCAAGTACACAGTCAAACACTGAGAGTGGAATTAGTACTTCTAATGTCAAACACGGAGATCAGTCTCCTGAACAGGCTAACGTCACAGGGTCCCGAAAGATAACACTGAGGGTTCGGAAGAGGTCTGAGCCTTCTGAGGAATGTTTGATGAGCAATTTTACCAGATCTTCGGCACAAGTAGTATTCTCTAATAACGAGGTCCATGATGGCGTTTGTAATACMGATTATGAGCGAGTGTTGCCTTCAAGAAGCGCAGGGAAAACTTTGAGTCCAGAGGTTAAATTGCTTGTTGCTGAAGCGAATAAGAAAGTGATGAGTGCYGGTGATGGTAAGAAGAGATTTGATGGTTTGCACAAGTTGCTTTTCCTRCCGAATGGGCTTCCTGATGGGACTAATTTGGCATACACTGTGAGAGGGCGAAAAATTTTGGAGGGATATAAGACAGAGAACGGTATCTTCTGTAATCATTGCAGTACTGTGGTTAGCCCTTCGCAGTTTGAAGCTCACGCAGGAATGGSTAGCCGGAAAAAGCCCTATCATCACATTTATACTTCTGATGGTGTTATGCTCCATCACATTGCAGTTACCCTAGCTGAAGGTAACAGAAATCAGCCTGCTCCTGCGAGCAATAACGATATCAGATTGACATCAGTGCATAACAGTGTGGATTCCTCGTGTAGGCTTAAGCCAACCGTTGCCAAACTGAGTAGAAGAGCTTATAAGAAGTCGTCTAACATTGATTATGGCTGGGCCTGTGTGTTGTGCACGGCAGGTGATTTCAGTGTCAATAAATTCGATGATAGAACCGTTATAATATGTGATCAGTGCGAAAGAGAATATCATGTTGGCTGTTTAAGGGAAGATGGTCGTTGTGATTTGAAAGAAATTCCTAAGGACAAGTGGTTCTGCTGCTGTGATTGTCAAAGAATCTCCACTTCTCTGAGAGAWCTTGTTGRTGAAGGATCAGAGGCGATTGCATCTTCCGAGACCAGTAAAATCAACGAGAAGCTAAAGGAACAAGGATTGCTTGAGGTTGGTGATAATGACGTTCAATTGCGTTTATTGAATGGGAAATGTTGCCTTCCAGAACATCAGCATTTGCTGTCAAAGGCGGTCTGTCTTTTTAAAGAAGGGTTTGGTTCTATAACTGTAGCGACTGGACGTGACCTTATTCCTGTTATGGTCCATGGTAAAAAACTTGCAGGACAGGAATTTGGAGGAATGTATTGTTTGATTTTAACRGTTAAATCAATTGTAGTTTCAATCGGGCTACTTAGAATCTTGGGTCGTGAAGTAGCTGAGCTTCCTCTTGTAGTTACAAGAACGACTTATCAAGGAAAAGGATACTTTCATGCCTTGTTCTCRRATGTRGAAAAGCTGCTTGGTTCCTTGAAGGTAGAGAAATTAATGCTTCCAGCAACAGAAACTGCTAAACCAATGTGGGTAAATAGATTCGGTTTCAGAGAGGTCAGTCAGGAGAAGGTGTGTGCTTACATGAGAACGTTTCAGTTGACCGTTCCGCGACACAGTTCTGCGGAGAAACAATTCAGCAACACGATTGCTGAGATCCTTGCTGACTGCAGTCGCCATACATATCTTTGAAGATCGAATATGATTGATGTAGGATGATTGTTGAAGATAAAGCATAACTTAAATGAGATGAATCTCTTGTGACAGTATAATTTTGGTGCAGTCAGTTGGCTAGGGTAGTTTGTTAGGCTGAATTTTTAACAGTACTTATTTTTTGGGTAACAATTGTTACTACATAACATGTGACTAAATGTAAATGAAAAGTGACTGAGACTTTTAACTGTTGCATTGAAATCTTCATAGAATGTATTTCAGAATGCTTCTTAATAATTACTAGTACAAAATATAAATCTCTGTATTGCTACAAATCATCTTACTTTCACTTACAGATTGCAATTCAAAGCAGTGCGTAGTACGTGATCGTTTACTCATCTTTGACAGAAGAAATCGAAGACATTTTTGGTGTATAATAATCCATAGAAAGTATTTCTTTCGCTACGAGATAGTTAGCTGCCTCTGTATAATGGATCCCATCCCAACTTACATGCTGAATCCATTTACATGCCTGAGAACCATAATTTCCACAAGCATCTGAATATTATAGTGTGTATGAGTCCCCAGCTCCGCAACAAGCCCTTAATGGACTTGTAAATCCTGCATAATTGCAGCACATCACTTAATTAAAACTGTACATTATACTCCTGCATAATATAATATTCTAACAGTATCCTGATTTTTTTTTTAATAAACTCACCATATTTTGCACCGTGGCCTAATGTCGTATTTTATGGAGTATATGTCCACATGACAAGTGTAGCATCTTTAAACTCGGATTCATCTCTTCGCACAAACGCAGAAGTGCTGAATTAAACTTTTGTGTGCAGCGTGGTTGTAACTTGCGATGCATCCAGCAGCATCAAGATCTTCCTTTTGTGTGACTAACGAGCTTTTGAGGTAGACATCCTAATGCCCTGTGTTCTGAATGTAAAATTCTCCCCCCCTTGATCGGTACAATGCCTATGCTAGCATCAAAGCCATAGATCATTTGCCTAAAATCGAAAGAATGTGGGAAGGCAAGAACACCAAATAGCAGCATCTATTTTATGTGATGGAAATAGACTCACCTTCACAGCCTCTTGATTTCTGCAACTACAGAGGATCTTCGACTACTCGGCATATGATATGTTTTTGGAGAATGAATCAGAGAGGTCATTTTGCCAATATCTATCATGTAGAGTGCATTCGGAACCCTTTCGTTGATAGACCCTTTTACCCCCATCATAACAGGAAAAAATGATACCATTCCACCATTAAATACAAAGTACAAATGATACAAGTAACTTCTTTTCTTATTTTTTGAGAGGAAAGTCGAGCCTTCTATTAATTCAGAGATAACAAAAAGCCATGCATGATCAAATTTTAAAAAGTTACAAGACAGATATTACTACTGTATTTAAATCAACTGTATGTTGATCCAAGCAAAGTACTTACAACACCTGATTGCAAAACAGTAGTGAAAACACCACATCAAACTAATATCCTCGCAATATGTCCAAACTCTCATGATTTTGGTAGTTCTATGATTTCCATTAAGTCTAGCTTCCCACCCAACACACACACACACACACACACATACACGAGCATGCCGCAAAAAGATAGAATCACACCATCCAAAATCTCCTAATTTTTTTTTTCAAATTCCTATCTTTTTACCAAACATAAAATTTTCCTTTCGCATCGCATCAAGTTCTTAGCAAGTTTCCAAAACCAAAACCATGTTATACAGAACTGAAATTGTATTCCTGCATTTCATTATAGATGTGAGGGAAAAGGGATCAATTGACACAATAATATCCTAAACGGTTAAGAGAACCACCTGCTGCAGCTAGCTCAACAGAACGTCCCCTGAAGTGAAGAAATTGCATAACCTGAACGTTCAAGGCGAATGGCTTAAATCGGGCAGTGTGCAGATCCTATCACCGCAAATTTACCCCATTTTGAAAGTTTGCCTCCAATGAATCCATGTATGGGCTCAATAATCTTGCATTCAAACTTTGGCCTACATAATTAAACAACCTCATAGTTAGGCAATTATTAACAAGAAGATGTGGAGCTGATGTTGCTCTGCTCACAAATCACAGGCCTTAAAATATTCGTGCACCTCTTGGACCGACATACATTTACAGTATCAGTTCCATACTCCATGCACATAGCAGATCTGCAGATTGAATAAAAAAAGTTTGGTTGTTGTGAATGTGATTTTAAGATAGCAGATCTACCAGTGCCAACTTCCAGAAGAAAAGCAATTTAACATTGGAAGATGAATCTCATCTTGTCCTTGTTCTATTGCAACAGATTAGAATTAAACTAAGTATTATCTTGTCCTTGTCCAAAACTCCAGATTATGAGATTATGCAGCTGCCAGACAATGTTCTCCGAATTTAAAAGTCCTTTTCTTCAATTCTGGAATTTGTCATAGCTATGAATCTATATATACAAACTCTAAGCCTTTCTTAGTCAGAATCTAGCTGATTTTTTTTTTTTTGAGCTCGAAGATATCTTAACAACTTTGATACTCAGAATTCAGAAATACTCCTACAACATTATACTGCACCACAAACTAGTCAATAATTTCTTTAGTTGACAGTCATAAACTTGTGGTTTTTGTACACTTGTGATTTGGTGATAACAGATGACACAGCTATTATAAAATGTAGATGGTATTAGCAAACGACAAGGTATATATTTTCAATCAATCAAAGTCTTAGTTCTYTAGCATAAAGACATTCAATAGAGATTACGAGACACGAGTCATGAACAATGCCTGGTCATCCACAATTTCCCATGTTTAGCTCTTARTGAAGCTTAACTGCTACTGTACTTCATAGTTTATACAMGCCTACTTTRCCTTCTAACAAAGAGTTCTGATACATTTTCCAGTAAAGCCAACAAGCTTAGTTATGTATAGTCTTGGAGCCGTTGGAGGRGGTATCCAAAACTCGGAATTGAATTATATCAATCTTTTGTGAGTATTGTGACTCTTTCTAGGTGAATGAAGTGGAGTGGTAACTTACATTCTTGAGAAATCTAATACAGAGTAAATAAAATATGGCTGACATGTACAATGTACCATTCAAGAATTTATCAAATTGATCCATAAGAGGACACTGTTCTTAGGACCACAAGCCACTTAATGCTAAAATCAAGTGACAAAAGCCAGACTAAAAAGATGATTTCATATGAAGTTCAAATAAAAAGTTTGAATTTTTTTTGAGAGGACAACAAAATTYAAGAGAATTTATTCATGATGAAAATCTTGGGTCCACTTTTTTGAAAGAGTTCAAAGTTCCAAAAGTGGATCTATCATGTTCAAAATCACCAAAATCAATAGAATAAAAYCACTAGAACATGATATGTTATGTTGAATGTTTCCAAATTCAGACAAAATCAGGCAAGATCCATACCAAATAGATGGTGGGGAACTGGTGATTGTATAAATTTAATACTAGCAAACGGTGCAAATTCAGTGTTTCAAAATTTGAGCTACTCCGTAGTTAGTTGTTGAAAAAAAAAAAAAAAACTAATCTCATGCCAATACAACTCTACTTAGAAATTGTATGGACAACAAAACCACATGTGTTATAAAAACTACTCTCATGCCAACACAGTCCTTGTGCCTTGTGGGTTGAAATCGTTACGATTACTCTCATACAAAAAACCATAGAGTGACCCTTATAGTCGAATATTTAGTTACCCTACTCGCACAAGTTTCAATTAGATTATAAGTCCGCCTCATACAAGTTTCAACTGATAAATTTATAACTATGCAAATCATTGATCAGAATAAACAAATGGAATAGAATTTAAATTGCAATATTGGGGAGCGTTTTGAGGCAAAGAGGCAACACATGCGGCATTTAAGGCGTACCTAACTATAACACGTACAATGTAGGCAATAGGCATGTAGGCTCTTCCTCATCAAAATATGTTCAAATGTTCAATCTCATTCAAAACACAAGTATTAAGAAAGACATTTGTTAGGAATTGTTACCATTACCATTACCATTACCATTACCATTCATGTAATCAATCACAAAAGTTATAAGCATGAAGTGAAATCTTAGCGGATTTACCATTTACCACTTCTTTTACCACGCCACACAATAAGTTACATAACAAAACAACACTTGTTTTGAAACGGAGGAAGTAATAAGTAATGACGAGAAAAATGAAGAAACTTACAAAGAAAATCAATGATGAGACGGCCGTCGGAAAGGCGGCCAGTGGATCGGCCAAAGAAGGAGCGGCCATAAGGAGGATTCACCGGATACCCGAGTCCGGAAGTAAGTCCACCCGTGTCGGAGTTGGAGTCTCCAAAGCTAAACATCAAAGGAGGCCTTTTACACCCACCACCAATTGCCACGCCAAAATGGCATCCCATTACTAAAAATGCCACAACTAATGTCAAAGAAACACACTTCATCTTCATCACAATCACTCCTCTCAGTACAACACGCACTATTGCAGCTGTTTTAGCAATACCCTCTTCTTCTTTTTTTTAGTTGAGATTCAAATGGGAAAGAGAAGTGGGAAAACTGGAAAAGTGAGGTATACTCTGTTTTAAAGACAGTGTGTGATTTAAGATGGGATTGTGTCGCAAATGGTGGTGATGTAGTGTCGGTTTTGAGACTAGTAATTAATACTTGCAAGAATGGCAGTGTGTGTGTTTGTTGTGGGTCCCAAAATAAGATTGGTGATTTGGGGAATTGGAAGTTAGGGTTTTAAAAATAATTTGGGGGAAAAATTGGGGAGGATTTGCTCTGGTTTTACTGAGATTGGAGTGAGAACACACAAATGGATATACTTCACTGTAAGGGTTGATGAATGATGATAACAGAAGCACCAAAGTATTCACTGTAAAAACTATTTACCAACAAAATTTTACTGCCAATAATTTCACCCCTCAATGCGATTTATGAAGTACAGTTTAACTTATCATATTCAACGGACGACAAATGATCATATGTATACATATAATGATTGAAAAAAACACAAATGATGATAGAACGTGAATTTGAAAGATTTGATTACATGAGTATTAATTAAAAGAATTAAGTAGTTTAGATATGATATGGTTTTGAGCAAACATGACAAAAAATATTCATTACTTCTTAAATATTCCCCAAAAAATATAGTATCAGCTATTTTAAAGGGTGAGGAATTAAGGATAACTCAAGCTAATCTTCTTCTTTTTTTTTCTTCTTTTTGAAAGAACTCAAGCTAATCTTATTAATCACCACACAAGTTTACGAGAGATTCTTAAATAAATAGAAGGATAAGAGAGTTTGATTTTTTTTTTTTACGGGCTTAAAATTCTATAAAACTCATCAATTAATGATGACTTGCTAATTATAGACTACTTTGTAAAGTAATACACATAACATATTAATGGGGAATGCAATATATTAACGAGATATCCAGATGTTATCGAGGTTAAAATTAAACTTATTTCTACGAAAATAAAACTTAAAATAATATATTAGGTCATGTTCTAATCAATTGAATTTAATCTTGGGATCGATTTTCATCCCCGTCCCCGTGGCTCTCTTAACATCAAAAAAAATGAAATTTTGTTGAATTGGATTTATTTCTACAGAAGTAATTTTTTTTTTATTGAATTAAATTTATCACGGAATACTACTGAAACTAATCTATTTCGTAAATAAGTTGACAAGAGCAAAACAACTACTTCGTAAATAAAGTGAAGTATAAAAGTATTTTAAAACAAAAAACAGGAAAGCAATACTCCATGTTAAGCTACTCCTAGAACATCAACCGAACACCATTTCCATGCTCATCACCAATTCACCATTCACCATTTCGAAAATCATTTGATTAATTCACTCAAACCCTAAAATTCATCTCATCACACTCAACTATTCTCTTCTTCATTTGCATCCAACAATGGCGTACTCTTCTTCTTCTTCAATGGCGTCCCGCTTCACTGGTACATTTCTTCGTCTCTCTTCTTCTATTCCTCCCCTTTCCCCTTCCTTTTCTTGCTTTCACTTTCGATTTTATTCCCGTAATGCTATTTCTGATTTTGATTCTATTCATCATCCTCAATTATTTCTCAATTCAGTCAGAGAACAATGCAAATTAGGGTTTTCTGATCTCAAGTTTCCTGTTTCTCTCTTTAATCGTATGATTGTTATGCGTCCCCTTCCTTCTATCGTCCTCTTCACTCAGCTCTTTACTGCCATTTCCAAATTGAAACGCCTTCATCCTCACTCCACCATCATCTCTCTTTCTAAACAGCTCGAATTGCACGGTATTCCCCCTTCTAATCTCTATTTGCTGGGTATCCTCGCTAATTGCTACTGCCATTTGGGCCGCGTCGATTTGGGTTTCTCCCTCTTGGGTAAAGGAATTAAGCTTGGGTATCCCCCTAATTGTGTTATGTTGACTACCTTAATAAATGGCTTCATCCATTCTGGTCAGCTCCCCCAAGCTCTTCAATTATTCCATAAAATTGTCAAGCAAGGATTCCAGCCCAACTTAGTCACCTTTGGTGCTTTGGTTAAAGGTCTTTGTAGCGTAGGTGACAACGCTGGTGCCCTAAATCTGCTTACCAATATGCTGCAATCTGGTCCCTGTCAGCCTGGTCTTGTTATATACTCCACTATCATTGATAGTCTCTGCAAAGATAGATTCATAGATAAGGCAAGGGACCTGTTCTCTTGTATGAAAAGGCAGGGAATTAAACCCAATGTTGTCACTTATACCTCCTTCATTAGAGGCCTCTACAATTCTGGCTTTGTGGATGAGGCTAAGGCTGTGTTGGGTGAGATGTTAGATGACAATATTACACCAAATGTTAAGACATATAGCATGCTCATTGACATGTTTTGTAAAGATGGAAATGTTGATGAAGCACAAGCCTTACTACAATCTATGATACACAAAGGTATGGCTCCTGACATCATTACTTATGGTGCTTTACTTGATGGCTATTGTTTGCGTGGCCAAATGAAAGATGCCGAAAAGCTAATTGATGTCATGGTCCAAAATGGTTGGGAGCCTGATGTTGTGAGTTTCAGTACTATGATCAATGGATATTGCAAGGCAAGACACATTGACAAGGCCTTGGATGTATTTCGAGGAATGTGTCAGAAAGGGATAACACCTAATGTTGTCACCTATAACACTCTTATTGACGGATTATGCAAATCCAATAGGCTACCATTTGCGCGTCAGTTGTTCAATGAAATGCAAGAGCATGGAATCCCTCTTGATGCTTTTACGTATGCTTCTTTGCTCGATGGCTTATGCAAAAGTGCACAGCTCGATGAGGCAGAGGCATTACTCAAAGATATGCAAGATAATGGTGTTGGACCTAATATTGTCGTCTATAATATCTTAATGGATAGTTTGTGTGAGGCTGGACATGTTGAAGATTCCATAAAATTCTTCTCTGATCTTCAATCAAAGGGTCTGCAACCAGATGTTAAATCATACAGTATAATGATGAAGGGCTTTTGCAAAAAGGGGCTCATGAATGAAGCTACTCAATTATTCAGAAAAATGGAGAAAGATGGTTGCTTCCCAAACGATAGAATATATAATACAATTATTAGAGGATTTATTCACAATGACGACTTATCAAATGCATCATATTTTTGTGATCTTATGGTTAGCAATGGATTTGAAGCTGATGCTCACACGTTTGCTTTGTTCATTAACCTCTTATCTTCTGACAAGACAAGTGAGTCGTCCAAAGACCTGCTCCGAAAATTCATTGAGTAGAAGATGAAGATGAAGAATGATCAAATTAATTTAGTAGTTTTAAGTTGTAAAAATGCTTGCATATATATCTTTGCAGTGCTAAATGGTATGATTATGTCTCCATTTACCAGATTTACCAGTAGTAATGAATAAAGGACAAATATTGTGATTGTGAAAGTTTGTAATTCTGAACAACTTTTTTTTTTTTTTTTTGAAAGAGTAATTCTGAACAACTTTAAGCTATTAACAACTGAATGATTTCTGAGTTTAAAGTTTATAATAATCATATGAAATACTACACGATTATAAATTGGTTAACTGAAGTTGTATATTCATGCAGACTTGCAGTTAAGATTTGTTATGACCAGAATATATCGATTACTTTGTATGATAGATATTTGCTTGCTGTTCTTGATTCAAGAAAAAGAGTGGAAAATGAAGTATTTCTTTCTTTAAAGATCATGGAATTAATGAAGCTATGTCGGAATCTGTAGAAATAACAAATTTAAGCGTCCAGCTTCAGTCAAGGAGCAAGTGTTCAAATACAAAAGACAAATGGTTAAACTGCCTGACCTGGCCTTCGTGCGATCAAAATCATAAGAGCGTATCAAACACGAGCATGAAATCGGGGAGCTAAAAGAGGGCGACGAAAATTACTGCCATAAACTAACACGACTAGCGAGAGGACGACTGAGAATTATAACATAGAAGGTTCGTCACCAACAAAAACAAAGCTGTGTAATTGAAGACAGCAAATTGATATGAAATTATGCAATCTATAATTTGAAAAATAAGAACATGACATTAAGCTTACTAAAAGGCATAAAACTTTTGGGGTGAGGCACAAGATCACCAAAGATGGCAACCCTTTTTAATCCATGTCAAGCAACTAACTTTCGCAACAAAAGGTCAATGAACACTAATGATGTCTTAGCATCAACTTTAAATCCCTTGCATAACAAAAACATCGCAACTTGTCAATACACTATTTACAAACATTATTACGGAGTATGATCGATTAATCAGCTTTATGAATCTTGAAAGATTACATCAGATTGCAGTAGAATAGCTCAGACGTCCATATCAACTTTGCGTATTCCTCCAAGTATAGTCCTATTAAATGAATCGGTAATACGAGAAAAACTATAACAGTATATACAAACAGATGGTAAGAGCTTCCTAATATTCCCCAAGAAGCAAGTAATGCAAACTAACTACTGCGTTATCAACTAACAATTTCTAGTGAGGGACAACAAAAACCACCCCATTTCACTAGCTAAGATTTATATACTGTACAATCTTTTCTGAGAGGCATCTGCCTCCAAAAATTCTAAAGAAACATGTGAGACTTTGCGACCCCGCGAGAGCACTTTTTACGGCCACTTTTGGTCAGTGCACAGACACAAATTTCCAGAAGATCATAATCTTCATCCCAGTACAGCAAGGACGCCTTATGTGGATTCTCCAACAACATTTTGGAAGCGAGGAACCCAGCAATTGTCCAAGTCTGATAAAGTCGAGCTTGTTTCCCAACAAACTTACCATAGCGAGTATCGTAATATTCAGGCCACCTATCTGCAGGAAGCTGTTTCTCTGCTATCTCAACTGCCTTCTCTGCTAGATCTGTCCGGCCCATTTTGATACATGCCAGTGTGAACTGAAATAAGACGACCAAAGGTAAGACGTTGAAATGTTGAATACACAGGGAAAGTCAATAGAGATGGGGGGGAAAAAAACTCAAGAAGCTAATTGGGGAATTTGATTGCTATGGAAAGCTCAGCTTTTTGAAAGAGCTTATAGCTTTTTTGTTTTTTATACACTATAACAGCTATCACCTATCGGCTAACAGATATTAACTAAACACTTCAACATAACCAACTAATATATCATTCAATCAAATCAGCTATTACAAACAGCAAGTCAATGCATATAGCTCAAACAGCCACACTCTAACGGCTAACAGCTAACTCCCAAACAAGGTCATGCTATAATTGCAAGAAACTTAACCTGATATGATTTTAGCATAACATCAATGAAATAGACACAAAAGGTTTCGATAATCATTTCAGATCAATGTGGAACCGTGAAAATTGGGAACACAACAAATTCAATGACCTCAACAATTGTACAATAATGAAAAAAGGACATGGAACAAGAACACAAAGAAGGTAGAGATTACGTTTTACAGACTCCGATGATATCACACAGATTAACCAATTGACCTAAAAAATAACTAAAACTCAACCATATAAAGACGGCTAGGAAAGGAGCTTCTGACCTTAAAAAGTTTACTGTCAGGGCCTATCCAACATAAGAAAGGTAGCCAGTGAGCCTCAGAACAAAGCAACTACAGCTGCAAGATGAACAAAACTACACCACAGAAATGTGAGTTTTCACTTGCGTCAAATTCAGTGATATTAAAGTACCACAATGATAGGCGATTCATTTACAAACAAGTGAGCGGGTCATGCCTAGACTGCAATTTAATTGGATAACAATCATGACAATCTATCCACCTTCACAACAAAAATTCATATTCAAAAAAATAATGCAAGACTGCAATGTACTCAGGTAACAATCATGACAATCTAGTATAGAATATCGTTAAAAAAATTATAATATGAGAGGCAAACATCTACTGATAACTTTTTCAAGGTGGACACAACACGTATTTTCCAGAATGTTTACATTCTAGACTAAAACTTTCACAGCAAGAATTTGGATCACAAAAGCTCCTAATCTGCTGCAGGGGAAGCAGAAAGCAGGTAACCAACAACTGCTAGCTACTAAGTTCACATGGCCAAGAGGCCCAAGAGGAAGTGCAGCAACCACAATAACAAACAACACATTATCCATGCCTTTAAATTTTTATTTTTTTTATTTTTATGTGAAAAAAAAAACCGAATTTGATATTACCTGCCATAGCAGTGTAGGCCAAGATCCACCATTATGATATGACCAAGGGCTGATAACACAAAGATTCAAACCTCGTCACCAAACAATAGAAAATCACGTGTTCTTTGGGTCGCTGCCTGTAATGATACGCCAGTACGCCACTCCTCACCTTCTACGGCAGGATAACATATCTTCAAAGGCATATGCCCAATAAATTCAAATCATTTGATGTCTCTTGCATTTCCCCCCTTTAAATTAATTCACTCAAACCCTAAAATTCATCTCATCACACTCAACTATTCTCTTCTTCATTTGCATCCAACAATGGCGTACTCTTCTTCTTCTTCTTCAATGGCGTCCCGCTTCACTGGTACATTTCTTCGTCTCTCTTCTTCTATTCCTCCCCTTTCCCCTTCCTTTTCTGTCTCTTACTTTCGATTTTATTCCCGTAATGCTATTCGTCATTTTGATTCTATTCATCATCCTCAGTTGTTCCTCAAATCAGTCAGAGAACAATGCAAATTAGGGTTTTCCGACCTCAAATTTCCTGTTTATTTGTTCCAACGAATGATTGTTATGCGTCCCCTTCCTTCTATCGTCCTTTTCACTCAGCTGTTTACAGCCATTTCCAAATTGAAACGCCTTCATCCTCACTCCACCATCATCTCTCTTTCTAACCAGCTCCATTTGTCTGGTGTTAGCCCCGATATGCATACTCTTGGTATCCTCGCTAATTGCTACTGCCATTTGGGTCGTGTTGACTTAGCCTTCTCCATCATGGGTAAAGGAATTAAGCTTGGTTATCCTCCCGATTGTGTTATGTTGACTACCTTAATAAATGGCTTCATCCATTCTGGCCAGCTCCCCGAAGCTCTTCAATTTTTCCATAAAATTGTTAAGCAAGGATTCCAGCCAAATGTAGTCACCTGTGGAGCTTTAGTTAAAGGTCTTTGTAGCGTAGGCGACAATGCCGGTGCCCTAAATCTGCTTACCAATATGCTGCAATCTGGTCCCTGTCAGCCTGGTCTTGTTATATACTCCACAATCATTGATAGTCTCTGCAAAGATAGATTCATAGATAAGGCAAAGGACCTGTTCTCTTGTATGAAAAGACAGGGCATTAAACCCGATGTTGTCACTTATACCTCCTTGATTCGAGGCCTCTACAATTCTGGCTTTGTGGATGAGGCTAAGGCTGTGTTGGGTGAGATGTTAGATGACAAAATCACACCAGATGTTAAGACATATAGCATGCTCATTGACATGTTTTGTAAAGATGGTAATGTCGATGAAGCACAAGCCTTGCTATATTCTATGATAGACAAAGGTGTGGCTCCTGACATCATTACTTATAATGCTTTACTTGATGGCTATTGTTTGCGTGGCCAAATGAAAGATGCCGAAAAGCTAATTGATGTCATGGTCCAAAATGGTTGGGAGCCTAATGTTGTCAGTTTCAGTACTATGATCAATGGATATTGCAAGGCAAGACACATTGACAAGGCCTTGGCCATATTTCCCAAAATGTCTAAGAAAGGGATAAAACCAGACGTTGTTACCTATAACACGCTTATTGATGGACTGTGCAAAGCTAAAAGGTTCCCATTTGCGTGCCAGTTGTTCAAAGAAATGCGAGAGTATGGGGTAACTCCTGATGTTGTTACCTATAATTCTTTGGTGGATGGTCTATGCAAAAGTTCCCGGCATGATGAGGCAGCTGCATTACTCAAAGACATGGAGGATAATTGTGTTATGCCTACCGTTGTCACCTATAATGTCCTAATGGACAGTTTGTGTGAGGCTAGGCAAGTTGAAGATGCAGCAAGGTTCTTCACTGATCTTGTAGCGAAGGGTCTACAACCTAATGTTAAAACATATAATATAATGATCAAAGGCTTTTGCAAGAAAGGTCTTATGGATGAAGCTATTCAATTAATGAAAAAAATGGAGGTAGATGGTTGCTCCCCTAATGATGTAACCTATAATACTATCATCAGAGGGTGCATTCATAACGATGACTTGTCAAATGCATTCTATTACAGTGATCTTATGGTTAGCAATGGATTTGAAGCCGATGCATCCACTTTCTCGTTATATGTTGGCCTCTTGTCTTCTGATAACTTAAGCAGCAAGTCCAAGGACCTGCTTCAAAAGTTCATCAATTGAAGTTCATACATTGTTCTTCTTTAGATTTGTTTCTTTATTTTCTTACTACCCTTTTGAATTCTTGTGTGGGAATTATCATACATCTTACTGCTCCAGAAATTTGGAATATACTAATCATCATTTGTTGTTACTGTACTCTGTAATTGGGAATCTAATGTATTGTCCTCAGCTATCCAATGTGTAAATTATCTCTCATGTGTATTGTGGACTACTGGAAGCACTAGCACCTGTTTCCTCCATACACGGTGCGCTTAGTTGGTTAGTCCTCATAATTAAGATGGTGCTTATTTCACAACTCTTCCTGTGTCTGTTTGGTATTGATCGGAATTTGCATTCTGTGGCTAAAATACTTCCCAAAAAACTCAAGCTTGAGACCTTGAGTGTTCTTATTCTATTTTCGGAAAAACATCAAACCTCACTTGCTAGTTGCTACCTGCATCCTACTATAAATACTTCGAATACATTATAGACCAGAAATATAATGTTACCTTGTCTTTCATTCCATTTAGGCATCCAGTTACTGCAATAAATTTCTTTTCATTTTTCATAGTTCAGTAAAATTGGATATACATCACTACATCAGTATTATATCTACTACCCTCTCGGCAGGCAACATACTGTCGTCCGACATACATGATTACATACCCTCCCCGTGTAACAGCCATCAGATCAACATACTCCTACCAAGTCAACTAGAAAAGGGCGTGCAGACATTCTTCTTTGATAAATTGATCAATCGAGAAAGCTCATCATATACGGATCACTAAGTACTCTCTGTGGCTTCTCTTCTGTTTCCTTAATAATCAAAATGCCTTGTTACCATTGGAGTTGAGCATGTACACATGATATGATATATCTTTGCAGTTTGCATTACTGAAGTCAAGAAAAATACGATATCAGTTATACGTGTTCCTTGTTCTTCTGTAATACTTGAATTTCCCATCAGAGGTTCTGACGTAGGAATGGCAAACCCGTTTCCACTCTGTGACCGGAGGAGGAGGATAACTATCTTGTTTCATCAAAGACTAGGAGATGGCATCAGTCACATACATCGGACAACCTGTCAATAAGAAGTTGCAGAAAAGTTGATAAGCGGAGTTCATTTCTCTGTTATCACAGGTAAAGTCTCTTTAAGAGTATTATTTCAGATCTAGTTGCAAAAAAGTTGATAAGCGGAGGTTGTCGATCTAGTTGTTGGCGATGACGTCAGTGACGGTAAGCTATATTTCCGTTTTGTTTTTCTCCTTCATTTTTGCGTTGTGTCATATTTTTTTATGCTTTGTTTCAATTTTATAAGAATCCTTTTACTTAAATTCTATCGATTCTAAGTTATATGAATGTTTTTTTTGCTGTTGTGATCTGAATTTTTGGGGCATGAATCTTGTAAATGTGCAGTTGAACTCTTCTACTAATGTTATTTGAAGAGGCGGCTTTGTCGAGTTCGTTTTTGACATGAAATTTGATTTTGTGTGTTTATTGTTTGATATTATGTTGTTGTACTGTGTTGGTTATTTTTTTTTTTTATGTAACTTAAATTTTTGTTAGTTGGATCTTGGAATTGTGCAATTGAACTAGAAGTTGGCTTTTTTTATTATGGTGATTTTAGCTACTTCGTCGTTTGTTCTACTTCTATCTTTGCGAAGTTAAATTTTTGAATCCTCATCTCTACATTAATGAATGTGGTACCTGACTGTTGGTATGATTCTTGCTTTAAGTTATTTTCCCCCCTTATTTTTTAGTATTTGTAAATGTTTGAACATGTTAATTTGTTTTTTCAGTACAAGTGTAGGTAAATTTGCAGCGATTGATGTTTCTTTAACTGGATTTCGGGGGGAAATAATCAAATAAATGAATTTGCTTGTAATTTGAATGATGGCAGAAGTACTCCCATAAGGAGTAATTCTAATAATGTCAATTTGGACTTATTTTTCAGCCTAGGAGGAGCCCTAGGTTGAAGGAGATAGCAGGTTTAGGAGCAGATGAACAAGGCTTGACTGGTTGTTGAGGCTGTTCTTCCCACGATTGGGATGGTATTTAGTACTATGATTGATGTGGAGGATTTTTACCAAGCCTATGCGAAGAGTGTTGGTTTCGGAGTAGTACGAGCTCAAGGTACTGATAGAATAGTTGGTGAGGTAAGGGAGCGAAGGGCCACTACTTGGAGGTGTGACTGCTTTGGATCTCCTGATCAGAATGTGGTTAGGAAATACAGGGAGAAGCTGGAGAATCCAGTGTCTGGCTAATTTCATGAAAAATTTAAAGAGTCCCGCATAAATGGTTGGCTAATTACTAACAAAAATTTTAAGACTAACAAATAAGGTTGCACTCTTAAAAAATTCATGAATTTTTACCGTCAAGACTATTAGCTCAAATGGCAGTGCAATGTACAATAATGTACATGGTGTGGGTTTAAGTCCCACATAACCTTCACAATGTTTTTAATGATTGCTTGAGATTGCTCGAATGCAATTCCTACAAGGATTTCGGGATCATCTTTGTTTTATTAGGACAAATTGTAACATTTTTCTATCAAGTGTCAACCAAAATAAAGGCTAGTACTTCGTAGTTAGTGTGCCTATTTAAATTGTAGAGTGCAAACAATAGCCTATGTAGGATTTGAACCTACATCTTCTGTGTAAACTACACAGTGCTCGACCAATTGAGCTAATAGGCTTACATCTTTCAACCCATTTAATCCAAAGAGTGCATTCAATTATATTATCATCCTATGATAAGGTTAGAAAGCAATCCAACTCGCATTTTCTACATAGCTTGATTATTGATATGTGTTTTGAATTATCAGCCTACAAGGGTCGTACTTCAAATGACAATCTCAAGGCAACCAACATCTCATGGAAGATTTGTACTAGTGAAGGAGATAGAACAAGACTGAAAACATAACACACCAAAAACATATATATCAATTATAAGAAAACAATAATCCACCACAGAAATAAACATAGCCCCAAACCGTTTACCTTCCGAAAGGCTGCTCTTTGGCAAACTGTTTCAGAATCATGAATTCCATTCCCACCGAGGGATCCACCCCAAAACACACACCACCATTATCTCTCCTATTAGGACAAGAAAAACATTGGTTTGCATCAAGATGTCGTGCCTCATCTACAAACGGTTCGGCGTCCCCCATGGAACAAAACCTGTGCATTAGGTACAATGTGGTAATAGCAAGAAGCCTTCAACTTAGTAAATCATTTCAATGAACTGAAGATCCTGCCTTTCAATACAAAAATGTATTCGAACAAATTAATTTGACAGACATTTGCTGACACAAACGAAATCAAACACATAATTAAAAGCCAACTAACTCAATAATGAACAACAACATGTGCTTAGCATAAGACTATTAATAACAGCAAAGTACCAAATGCTGGTTTAACATAGCTCAGAAGTGACATCATCAAAATCAGGACAATTACAATGAGATTGCAAAAACTACGATCTTATACGATATATTCAAATTCAGCAAAGTACGAATAAACTATTCTTATAAAAAAAAAATCAACATCAAATTCATAATTATACAAAATAAATCACAATCAACCAATGTTGGAAATAAGACTAGTAATACAAAGAACAAACTTATCTGAATTGTCGTGGCGTGATCGGAATCACTGTCCTAAAGTCGAATTTGCCCCGTACTCGTACACACGGCCTCACGGCAATCGACCCCCGGGATTACACGACTCCGGCTTAATGGTGTACTGCAAAAACCGGATTGAGAACTGGATCGAACAATGCCCAAGAAGAGAAACAGAGAGATGTGTTTGAGTTTTTGTGAAGCACGATTTTTCTGTGTGTTTACAATGAAACCGAGGAGGATAATATATAGTGTTTAGGCAAAACCAAATAGATAAAAGTTCACATTTATTAATCACAACTGGAATATAAAAGTTAACAACAACAAATTGTTGTACAACTTGTTTTCGTATTATATTACATTTTGGAATAATTGATTTTAGAGGTTTAAACTATGGACGATTTTCCTTTGAAGGTTGTGTTATCAAATATTTCTCACAAGTCCAAGCTGGGGCAAGCTCTTATTTGTGTTGGATATTAAAAAAGTTTATTAATCATATTTTCAAGGAATAAGGGCATACTAATCAAGAGTATAAGCTTTTATTATCAAACAGAATTAATAATACGAAGTATGAAGAAGTGTACATTAGTGCAGATGAAGTGATGAGTATTACATAAATATATACTAATTTTTTAAATTTTAACTAACCGTTAATTAAACATGTACTCCCTCCGTTTCGATTTATCTTTTACGTTTGTAAAATTGCACGCCAATTAAAGGAAATTAGTATTTTGATAAAATAGGTTGGTATTACTTGAAAGTTTGGAGTTTAGTTTTGTTTGTCTTCCCTTGTGGAGGATCAGATTATCTAGGGTTTCGTTTTTGTTTGTTGAATAATGGAAATTTAGGGTTTCACAATCTAGAAGGAATTCAGAAAATCACAAAAGTATGTTCAATCTAGCATATCCGTTCTATATTCGTATCTTATACATTTTATTTTGTCATATCTCGTATCCGTTCTGTATCCATATCTGTACCCGTATTCGTGCAATCAAGCATACAAGTAATATTTTTCTTGAATACAAAAGTGAGAGTAAAAACTAAAAAGGGTAAAAATGTAGCCCTAAGCTTGTTGAACTTTATGAAGCAAAATATTTGGGCCGAACTTACCCAAAGCCTCAAGCTCCAATAAGGTACGTTGGATTGTCAATTTTTTAGATAATCCAAACAAACTAAACTTTGATAATTTCTCAAGCTTTGCACTTTGCATCTCTTTCTTCGACTTCATTTCTTACAATTTACAAAAACAAAACATCAATTTTCTGGAAATTTCTCAAGCCTCACCGACTAAAAATAGAATTGCTAATTTGATGAAGTTGCTACGATTTTGCTATTGAAAGAAGCAAAGTTCACCGATCTCATCAATTTCAAGATTAATTTTCCAGCAATTTGTTCATTATTTGCATTTTGCAGTAACAACACACACTCATCAATGGCGCATCGCATACCCGGTATTTATCTTCCTTCTCTCTCTTCGATTCAGTTTGGTCGTTGTTACTCTCGTCTTGTTCGTGATTTTCAGTCTATTGATGATCGGAAGTCGTGTCTTGAGTCTGTTAGAGAGCAGTGTAAATTAGGGTTTTCTGATCTAAATAAACCCATTTCTCTGTTCAATCAAATGTCCTCTTTGCGACCATTGCCTTCTGTCGTTGATTTCAATAAGTTGTTCACTGCCTTTGTCAAATTAAAACGTCTTCACCCTCACTCCACCATTATCTCTTCCTATAAACACCTTGAATTGTCTGGTGTTCAACTTAATATGCATTCTCTTGGTATTCTTGCTAATTGTTACTGCCATTTGGGCCGTGTTGACTTGGCCTTCTCCCTCATGGGTAAAAGACTTAAGCTTGGTTATCCCCCTGATTGTGTTATCTTGACCACCTTAATAAATGGCTTCATCCATTCTGGTCAGCTTCCCCGAGCTCTTCATTTCTTCCATAAAATTGTCAAGCAAGGATTCCAGCCCGACTTAGTCACCTGTGGTGCTTTGGTTAAAGGTCTTTGTAGCGTAGGCGACAATGCCGGTGCCCTAAATCTGCTTACCAATATGCTGCAATCTGGTCCCTGTCAACCTGGTCTTGTTATATACTCCACAATCATTGATAGTCTCTGCAAAGATAGATTCATAGATAAGGCAAGGGACCTGTTCTCTTGTATGAAAAGGCAGGGCATTAAACCCGATGTTGTCACTTATACCTCCTTGATTCGAGGCCTCTACAATTCTGGCTTTGTGGATGAGGCTAAGGCTGTGTTGGGTGAGATGTTAGATGACAAAATCACACCAGATGTTCAGACATATAGCATGCTCATTGACATGTTTTGTAAAGATGGAAATGTTGATGAAGCACAAGCCTTGCTAGAATCTATGATACACAAAGCTGTGGCTCCTAACATCATTACTTATAATTCTTTACTTGATGGCTATTGTTTGCGTGGCCAAATGAAAGATGCTGAAAAGCTAATTGATGTCATGGTCCAAAATGGTTGGGAGCCTAATGTTGTCAGTTTCACTACTATGATCAATGGATATTGCAAGGCAAGAGACATTGACAAGGCCTTGGCCGTATTTCAAGGAATGTCTAAGAAAGGGATAAAACCAGATGTTTTCACCTATACCACTCTTATTGACGGATTATGCAAAGCCAATAGGCTACCATTTGCACGTCAGTTGTTCGAGGATATGCGAGAGGGTGGAGTAACTCCTGATGTTGTTACGTATGCTTCTTTGCTTGATGGCTTATGCAAAAGTGCACAAATAGACGAGGCAGTGGCATTACTTAAAGATATGAAAAATAATGATGTTAATCCTGATAAATTCATCTGTGCCATCCTAATAGACGGTTGGTGTGAGGCTGGTCGACTGGAAGATGCAGCAAAGTTCTTCACTGCTCTTGTAGCAAAGGGTCTACAACCTGACGTGAAAACGTATAATGTAATGATCAAAGGCTTTTGCAAGAAAGGTCTTATGGATGAAGCTATTCAGTTATTGAAAAAAATGAAGGAAGATGGTTGCTCCCCTGATGAAGTAACCTATAATACTATCATCAGAGGATGTATACTCAACAATGACTTGTCAAATGCATTTTACTATTGTGATCTTATGGTTAGCAAGGGGTTTGAAGGTGATGCTGACACTTTCTCATTATTTATTGGTCTATTGTCTTCTGAAAACTTAAGTTGCTCTTCCAAGGACCTGATTCAAGAGTTCATCAAGAAGACTAGATAATTGCAAGTTTGCATATATTAGAAATTTTGTGAGCTACGTTATGTGAAATGGCTGGCTTAGGCTAATTCCTTGTTGACTGTGAAATGGTTCAGCTACGGCCACACTTTTTGATTTTTTGTATCCATTGAGTGCTATGTAATATATATTGTGGGATTTGTGGATTGGTCATTGTACGCTACCTTTAGTTCAGAATTTATGTTTCATATTTTGCATTTAGGAATTAACAGGGGTGCCACTTTTTGATTCCATCAACAACTAGAACGTCAATGAAGAAAATTTCTGGGTCCCTAATGAGGTGAATTGGAAGCCTTGAAATTGTATATGTGGGTTTCTGCTGATTCTGCTCCTTTTTGAGCTTTCAGGCTGATAGTTTCAACGAATACATAAGATAGTTCATGTTATTGTTGCTGATGTAGACATCCCCGGAACAACAAAGGTAACATTGCTTCTCCTTAAACTGTTGTTCTTTTTCTTTGGCGCTGAAAGACACTTAAAATATGATAGCATTAGTTATTCTAATTACAGTTACTGTCAGGGTAAAAGCAGCAGCTGAGGTGTCTTGATGATGATTGTTTTGTATTTGTGTACCATGAGTTTTTGAACGATTTTTTCTGTTTTTGAAATTGGAAATTCTGTTTTCTGAATATTCATCAATTGTTCTTCTTCAGGTAATCTTCTTTTATGTGCTATCAATTATGGAAGCAAGTTAATGACCCTGATATATTAAAATCAATTTATCTATTGACTTTCATTACTAGGCATTGCATTTTAATTCTGTATTTTGCTTGGACCACAGGATGAATTCGAATCAACCTTCAAATCACAAACATGTTACGTGGAGTGCACACAACTTATTAGATGAGTTAGACTGTCGTACTATAATAGTTTGCATGGACTAGTTATCTGAATTTTGGTGATTACTCTGCTAGGGCTGCTTTTGTGTCGGGTGATTTATATTTTGGTGGGCTGCTGATTAAGCCTTCCGTGGTATGTCTTAGTTGCATCTCAATTCTTTTGGTGAAAAGAACAATCGGAATCTACCTGGCCATAAGTTGTCTGTAGATTATGTATGTGCATAAACTAAACTTAAAAGATGATGACTGAAGAGTATATATTTTAGTGATTTGATATTACCTTTTGCAGCCATTTGGCTGTAATGACTTCATATCTTCTTTTTTACAAGCAACCTTCTCCGGGTATGAGATGCCTATTTTACTGTTTCTGACCTATGATTTTGGACCCGAATGGTATGATTAGTAAGGTCACGGTTTTTGGTACTCTGGATTCTCATATAGTTGTGCATTTTATTTACTTTCTCTTGTGTCCATGATTACTGATTAGCTTTGTCCATGTGAGCTTAACTGCTTTTTTGCCATTTTATCATGCCGTACTTTGTATTTTTCCTGCTAGTCCTCAGATTATCAATTTGATCATTTTTACTTTGACAGAGTAGCTTCTGAAAATTGCTCAATTTTTCTGTATACTTTACCTGATTCGATGTTTCGAATTTGCTTATTCGTATTTGGATCATCTGGGTGCAGATTTACAGAGATTCTATGTTTTCAAGGACTGATAATAATTTATTGGGCTCCTCAGGGGAACTGGAAAGATGGTATATGTTAGAGATTATTTGACAGAAGTGGAAGTAGCTTGGGCTTGTCATTACTCATTGCTCCCTTGATGAAATAACCTATAATAGCATCATCAGAGGATGTATACTCAACAATGACTTGTCAAATGCATTTTACTATTGCGATCTTATGGTTAGCAAGGGGTTTGAAGGTGATGCTGACACTTTCTCATTGTTTGTTGGCCTTTTGTCTTCTGATAACTTAAGTCACTCTTCCAAGGACCTTATTCAAAAGTTCATCAAGAAGGCTAGATGATTGCAAGTTTGTATTTATTAGAAATTTTGCGAGCATCTTCCTAAAATGTTTGTGAGCTATGGTAAGTGAATGGCTGGCTTAGGCTAATTCCTTGTTGACTGTGAGAGACAGGTCGGTTCAGCTACGGCCACACTTTTTGTAATATAAATTGCGGTAACGATCGGTATAGTTTACTGTGATTCCTTTAGTTTTGAATTAATAGCAAGGGATTATGTGAATGAGATAGCATTTGAACAAGAGACTTTTCAGTTGTAATGTACTCTGCCCTTATCTTTGGCTAGATGATTTATGTAGGTTAATAACATAATATGAAATAGTCTTGTTGAAGTGATAACTATACAATTGTAATATGATTTTTATATCTTTATATGTTTTGTTTTGTTTTAATTGATGAAAGGAAAATTCATATATTGAACAATATTCTTCTTACTTAGACATGTCATTGTTTTGTTTTGTTTTGTTTTAATTGTGGCTATTATGTTAGATTTAGCAAGATTCTTCTTACTTAAACATGTCATTGTTACAAATATATTTGTTGAGGTAAGAAACTATGTTTATTACGAAGTAATTTTAGATTTTCTTGTTTTACCTATGTTTAGTAAAAAGAAAAACAACGAGAGGTAAGAAACTATGTTTATTACGAAGTAATTTTGATTTTCTTGTTTTACCTATGTTTAGTAAAAAGAAAAACAACGAGAATCTTTTTCACCAGAATACACCCCAATGGGCCACGTGATTATTCTGAATTTTGTTTTAAAAAGTAATTGAAGTACTCCGTAATAGATTGATTTTTGGGCAAATGGTAAAGCAAATGACTGGCTTAGGCTAATTAGTAATTCCTTGTTGACTCTGAGAATGCTACAATAGTACCAGCTCTCAACGGAAACAGAAAAATGACATAAGAATTTAAGAAAGTAACATAAAAAAAATAACGATTAAATGAAAAGACTGCGTGTATAATTGTATATGTACAATACATGTTTAAAACAATTCAATTTGATTTCTGAAGTTTATCATAGATCAACTTTCACGAAATTAGCTTTGGCTTCAACCATGGAAGGCAATGATGAAGGGATTTTCAATCGAAGGTTGCACCGTGTAACAATGAAAGCAGCTCCTGTATTAAAACTCTCAAACTGGCATTATGTACATTCTCCAAGGACATATTCTCATCACAGATTCGTCGCTTCCACATCAGGCTTCAGCTTCCTAGTAACTTTACGTGGTGTGCTTAGAATAACAATTGTACAGGTTTTTTAAGATATATTGTGACACTTACCATCAATGCATTTCTTTGTGGCTGTACAACAATGAAAGAATAGGATGAATCAATAGCCAAATAATCAAGTTGGCACATATTTACTGGACTATAGGTTGTTCCCCTTCAAACTCAGAAATCACAATTAGCGAGTCAGTCATATCAAGGTTGATAGGTTCTGTTTTGGGGTTCGGATTTATAACCTGCAAAAATGAAGAATTAGGAGTGAATTTCCATTAAGACAAGATGATCAAGCTATAATTGAGTGCTACACCCCCAATACCATTTTGTTGTTCTTCAAGTAACCGATAGCAACTTCTCGTCTCAAGCATGCTCGTTCAGTCAGTTCATTAAACGATGGGGTTTCCCCCTCTTTCATGTACAAGTCGATATCCTGCAAAACAGTTACCAAGGATGAAAAGTTGATGTGCAAGTCCAATTAATCAATTTGACATTTTGACCACAAAGACGTACCAGCTAAACTAGCCAGTAGAAATTTAGAATAAGGGAAAACCAAGGCAGAGGCCATCTCAAAGAAAGGTTCTACTATGGCTAGTCCTAAGGTTTCGTTTGTTTCGAAGGAAAACAATTTTCATGGAAAATCATTTTCTAGGAAAAAGAATTTTCAATGGAAAACATTGACTTAAAATTACAGTTACCAACTTACCATAGATATCAGTATTAGTGGAAACTGAGTACATTTCATACATACAATTTTTAAGTTTTAAACTTGGTAACAACAATCACCACACAAAATTTCAAACGATGATTAAAGAAAGATATCAAGGTAAAATACTAAGATACCATGGTGGACCTAAAAGTAGAACCAGCAATATCAAGTTTCCACTTGCCAGAACAGAAACTAATCCCCCACTCCACACACACACACACACAATTTAAATTGGGTTCTGATTAGATACACTTCAGTAATTTTAGCCATGTTGCACATACCATAAGCCAAGCAGAGTAACCGATTATGCAAGTTAGCACAAGGTCTAAGCTAAACAGAGTGACACTAATAATGCATCTCAGATGACTTCTTCGATATGCCCATTACATGTATTAACATAGTAATTCATTCAATTGAGAAGCAATAGAGGGATAGCAAAAGTTTGAAATGAAACAGTAAGTGACTTTTTCAGGGCTAGTGCTGTATACCTTTATATATATCTCATCACCGTCGGCATCCAAAATATCTTTCCATACTCCGTTCAATTCACTATTCTCTGCAACTGAGAGCAACATAAAATTTGAATCGGTGTCATGGTATATGATCTAACGCACTAAATATAAAAGGTTCAAATGAAGTTAAAGAGCAAACCATGAGCAGTAACAAGACTCATCAATTCCTCAGCAGCAATATAAGTCAGCGACGGCTTTATTTTTGTTACCTGAAAGATTCTGAGACATATAAGACAAGATTGAAGGTGCAGAATAAAGTTTTTTTGAAAAATCCGTTCAGCTAGTTAGAAGATTACTTGTTTGCCTAGTTTTGAGTCGATGATTTCCGCTACAAGATTTTGCACCTGTAAGCGACAAATAATTCCTGGATAAGATGTCAAGATAATWGCATGGAAAAACTATTCTAGGACTCTAGGTAGAGTAGTTTCTGGCTGTGCTTCTACATTAGACATTCCAAATTTAAGCATCTCAATATTGGAGTTGAAAACAAGGGGAAAGTAGACGATTAAGCTTGAGACAAGATGCAAACAAGATTCACAGAAAGAATATAGAGCTCACTACCTCGTCAACAATTTTTCAAAAAAAATATAGAGACCGCTAGAGCATTCTCACCTTGACTCCAAGTTTATTGCAAAGATTCTCAGCCAACAGAAGAGCAAATACAGAGTGCTTATCTGCCCTGGATGGATCTGAGGCAAGCATGATGGACACATAAAAATCAAACAAAAAAAAAACTCACCTCAGTCAATTACTTAATGATTTGATTCTCACCTCCAAGTACCAAGTCTTTATCAGATATCACAACAATTGAGAATGGGATCTCTTCATCCTTTTTCATCGAGTTTTGGCTTCTCATTATTGCTGCCTTTAATGTATCATAATCCATTGGGTTTCCTACCTGTAAAGTAAGCAGTAAAGCATAGAAGTTATTAAGGAAATTTATTCCGGTAGTAGTAASAGCTAACAAGCTTTGCTGTTGACTGTTGGGGTTCAAAGAATTACCACGTGTGATACTTGTACGTGCTCAAGTGTCCCTAGACCAGCAAGAGTGTTGTTCCTCTGATCTAAAGGTACATCAGATAATATTTCCTGTAGTTGAGAGAAAAAATTAATTTGTTTATCAGGTCAAAGTTCCTGATCACATGTGGATTTATATTATTATATAGTCTCTAATTCTACATTATATACTTCATATTTCATTTACTGATATTGCTTGCATTCGTGTTCTTTAATAATTTCTTTTTCAATGCATCAACAGTCTTCAGCAAGCCAGCACAAACAAGTGTAGGAACCCAAAACTTAGTCTTTGGGGCAAAATGAGCAATACATAGCATTGAAGGGTCTGGCAAAAACTCAAGACTAGAAAAACCAACTCAAAATAAATAAATAAATTCCAATCAGGAAGTTTGTCAGCCTTGCCCAAAGATTAATATTTAGGAAAACATCCATCAAAGGACGACAGGTACACTTTGTTTGGGTAGCAAGGAAAGTCAGGACAGAGGAGGAAGGTAAAGGGAAAAAAAGGAAGGGTAGCAGTGAGCTCCAATTTCCCTACAAATCTCTCCAATCAAGAGATGGTGTTCTTAAAGAATAAAGAGAGTAGAGATGGATCCCTCCCTGTCTCTGCCCTTCCTTCACTAAACCCTTTGCCTAAACAAGAGACATTATGCCCCTTCTTTTCCCTTCCCTTCCTTCCATTTCCTTCTATCTGAAGTGTTAGTACAAGACTCCAGGGTGATACATTAGACAAGGTCATACACTCATACTACCATATGCCAAAATAGACAGGATAGCATTTATGTTTCAAAAAGTTGAAAAATCTTTCCACATACCATAGAAAGTAAGAGACAAGTGCATGTGAGTTAAGTTAACAATTAGGTACTAACATTTGATGTTTTTCACCTTTTGAGTACCCACTTTATTTTCTTCACCCTTTAGGTACTCGTCCATTAAATTAAGTAAGTTAACCATGCTTTAACTCACYACTAATTATAATAAAATGGAAAAATTAGGATAAATACCTAGTTTTGGGGCCTTTTTGAAAATAAATACCTAGTTTCAGATTTATTATTTATTAAATTCCTATTTCGTACATAACTTTAAAACGGTACCTACTACGGATGAGTACGAACTGGTTGATGGGAATTACCAAACTGCCCTTTTTTTATACTTAAACCTCCTTTTCTCTCTTGTACACGACATCCTCCTCCTCCCCTTTCTCCTCCTCTGAAACCAGCAACCACCACAATCATCCCTCATCATATCAGCAATCCTCATCAACATCGTCGTCGTCGCCTCCCTCCTCTCCTTCCGTCGCCTTTCTCTCCGCGAACCAAAGCCTCTCTCCTTTTTGATTTTTTTGGCTGGTGAACAAACATGCAGTAGCACAATTTTTTGGGTTACATTTTTCAATTTTTTGGTTTGATTTTCGATTTTTTTCGGGTTTAATTTTAATTTTTGGTTTATTTTTGGGTTTTATTTTTGAGTTTTGGGTTGTTATTTCGATTTTGCTCCAATTTCGGTTTTTTTTATTTGATTTTCATGGGTGTTTTGGTTGAATTTTCGATTTTTGGTTTAATTTTTCGTTTTTTAGTAAATTTTGATTTTTGGATTATTTTTGGGTTGTATATTCTGATTTGTCAATTTTGGTATTTTTTTTTATTTGATTTCATGGTGTTTTGGTTGATTTTTCGATTTTTGGTTTAATTTTGTTTTTTAGTGGCACACGTAAGGAGAGGGCGATGGTGAGCTGTGGACCACTAAATTTAACAATTCTGTTAAGATTTAACAGAATCTGGTATTAGGTACCGATTTTTAAAATTTATGGCGAATAGGTATATATTTTCAAAAGCCCCAAATTAGATATTTTCTCTAATTTCCTAATAAATTTTTAAACAAAATTTTTTAATAATCTATACTCATATTAGTATATATATAAGTGAAAATTAATTTATTCATTTAAATTTATGTATAGCCAAAATCCACTTTCCAGAGGCCGCAACATAGATTCAAAGTACGTTATTTATTGAATAATGTGTGTATTCTATCTATATTATGAAAAATAACAAAAATAAATATAATAATCGCGCCAAAATTGGAGAAAAAAAGGTAACTTAAAACTTACTTGTACAAAATAAATCAATTAATAATTAATCCAAGTAATATGTAATTCACATATCATTAAAAAAGCTTTTCATTTTTTTTTTTAGATTTAAATTTAAGAAAACTATTCCATACCACAAAACTCACATTTTATTGGAGTCTACCAAATGAAAGAAGGTAGAATACATTTAGTGTCAATATAACGAAAGAAAATAAACTTATTAATTTTTTTTTTTTCAAATAATATTTGTACCATGGTTAATGTGAGTTAAAATATATGGTTAAATTACTAATTAATAGTGAGTACCAAAAGTGAAGAAAATAAGTGAGTACTCAAAGGGTGAAAACCTTCAAATGTTAGCATAACTCAGTGATTTAAGCATCAATAAGATTATAGAACATGGCATATTACTATGTGAAATTGTGAATACCATCATTTAGCAGAGTTATATACTGCAAAGCATGATAGGCATGTTCTGCATACCATCGAATTCCAGGTCCAAGATACAAATATATTTCTTTAATCACTTCTCTAAATCTGGCGCCAACCTAGTAAAGTAATTTTCTTTTGGCCCTAGTGTCCAGACTGATGCCTGTACAGAGAAAATGGTTCGAAAGTCAAGCTTCCTTCACCCCTCCTATTTTGTTGTTATACAAATGATCTAATAGACATTAAATTGTGACATACCTTAGACTGTCGTTTTGAGGGGCGTTTCCTAGTATTTTCATGGCGCAATCTCTCTATCGCTGCCATTTTTAAGTTGTGAACCTCTTTGTCTTCTTCTACWACATTTGAGCTTGAAAGTTGTGGTTTCCTTCTCCCGTAAAGAGGAGCAATAAATAAAACCTTCAATATAAGTATGATGTATCACAAAAGGTGCACGTTGTGGGCTAGAAAGAATAACGTTTATTCAAATTTTTAAAGTTTCTAGTTGTCAAAGAAAACAACGCAAAAATAAGAGTTTGACTGACGGGTGCAAGACTCCCAACAGACCAGTGCAAAAAATACATTATGAACACGTAAAAACAAAAACAAGGCAAGTAAGTGAGTAACTCCATGCCTTCAGAGTTATTATAACCTGGATCAATTTAAAATGAAAGTCTAGATATAACATTATAACCCGTTGCGAACATGATCAAATCATTAGATCAAATTGCAATTTTGCAACCGCAGATTGTCATGCTCTTTCAAATTTATACAAGTGACACTATGAACATGACAATTCACTGCACAGTAGAGAAAAATAATGACCATTGATCAGTGGTGACAAGGCTTTTCAGCAAAAGATCCAAATAAAAATTAGTAGGGTAAGTAATGTATACACCACCCTTGAATTTTCTGGCTATTCATGTATGTTATATCCAAGTTCATCAACCAGGGTACCTTAAAGGTAGAACAAATTGAATGAAAATCAATAGGGACTAATTATGATTCAAGAATTGGGGAACATTTTTCTCGTTCAAACCATGGTGGAGGGTTTTGGCATAGAGCCCATAGATGAGAGTCTAAAGGTAAAGTGATTGTGGAACAATTTTGCGAGTGGCGAGTGCAGGTGATGTTTTGAGGAATTGGCATTTAGAACAAATATGATGACAAGATGAATGGTGGAGCAAGGTCTCCTCCTCTCATGGTAAGGGCATCATCTATGTCAAGACTCAAGAGGTGTGTATACTTTCAAGAGTTCATTCTGGCATGACATTGGTGCATGGACCTACTATTGAAAATTCTTCCCCTCAAAATTCAATTTCAGGATTTGTTCAGGTTCGCTTTATCCAAGAAGGCCTTCATTTCTGAACTGCCAGTAAGGAATGCTAACTAGAAAAAATGGAGTGTTCTTTTTTTAGACATTGTTGCATTTAATGTAACAAACATAAAAGATTGAAAGTTCCGAGCAACAGAAAATATGTTTAGTACTTTAGTACTTCAAAAACACTACCATACTTTGTCAGTTTCTTTCAAGACCTCCTCATCATTTGGATGAAAGATTATTTCCCCACTCCTGCAAAGACCACAAACAACCACCTGAAAGTTGCAGTTAAGAAAAGTTAGCCAATAATCAAACTACCTGACAAATTAAAGAAGTCCAGAATTTTGTTGATTAGAAACTGGCAAATTGACACACTAAATTACCTCTTGTAGACCACGTCTCAAATGCATATACTTCATTCCAACCAGGTCAGGGAAATCACAAAGATTAAATACATTTTCTGCAATTGACGGACTTACAAGTGTTAGTGACCAAATAAAGGGTAACTAAAGGAAATTGGGCCTTGATTACTATAYCATCAGTATACAATATCAAGCACAATTTAACATTATATAGAAATCTAACAAACAACAGCCAACAGTTCAAATCTTTTGATAGAAATGTAAGCTGCCAAATACCTAGCATTAATATTTTTTAAACATAGATGATGATATCTTTTAGGTTTGAACGAGAAATGGAGAAAAGTTGTTCCTAACACTCCGTAGCATACAAGAAAAAGCCAGAAAAGTGGCTGAAGTGCTGAACACCTAATACTTCTCACACTGTAACGTGACTGCTAGTGCTACAAGGGAGCCATTCAGTGTATGTGGCATATACGGGGTTTACAAAATTCCCAATTACCAAGTTGATACTTGATACAAAGAAAGTACTGCCTAAAGTTTCTTGGGACTGACCTCTACCCCGTTTGTAACAGGACACCCCTTCTGCACAAGTTACAAAATTATTTTGTCAAGTCCACTTAGAAAAAGTTTGTCATGTGACACTAGGTATACACTATCGCCAAACAGGACACAAGATGCCTACAAGGGCAAGAATTCCAAGTTATGACACTCAAACATTTCATCTTTTGTGAGGAAAAGGAACTCAACTTGTGATTATGGATTTGCTATATTGGATTGTTTAACATATAGATATTGCATTGGTATTTCATGAACTAAGACGACTTATCAAAAGGGTAATTATCTAGTTACTCCTAGACAGAATACACATTACTTCTGTAATTAAGCAAGTGCCGGTAGATCTTGATGAGCCCCTTTTGTCGAGAGCATTGAACAAACAATTTGGCAGAGACATTTTCTACTGGCTCTACTTTGAGTCCTGATATTGACCTCAGCAACTCGCTAGTACTGGCATTAGAAACCTGCAATTAGTTTGAGAAATTGAACATGAACATAAGCAAATGAATATCTTGTTCTGTTTCCCATAAGTTTACGCAAACAAACATGCAGACAATAACCAAATTATTGAATCWGTGATACCTCAACGATGGTAGGCACAGAAGCCATTTCTGCAAGTGGCTGTAATGCCAGCACCGATAAAAACACATCTGTATCAACTTCATACCTGATTTATAGAGAATATTGTTAACACATATTTCATCCAGAGAGGTTATAAAGGTTTACTGATAAATGGAAATTTCAATATATCAAACTTATGTGTTTAAATCACTGGAATTAAGCTCACTATTCCATTTTAAATAAGATAATATATACACATAACATATAAGTGCTACCAGTTGTTTTTTTGGGATATGTAGCCTTCCTTTGGCTCACGACACTGAACGAATAAATCCCTTACTGAGATGCAGAAAAATCTGGGACTTTGTAAGTTCCTCTTGCATTTAAGCTATCTAATCTTGTTTTGAATATTATTTTCCCTCTTGAACAGTACATTTCTTCTTCCAGCACAACATGTAACGTATCCGGATAAACAAACAGGTCAACAGCTATATGTGTCTTGAAGTCTGAACAATGGGCCAAATTTACATGATTTCAATTTTATTTATCACATACTTACATAGTATTTGGAGAAGTATTTAGAAATTAAAGAAAGCAAAGTTCAACCACACTCAGCCAAAAATTGAAGGCCAATAGAATTTTCAATAGTATACTTTTAGAGTTTTAGCAGACTGGCTAAGCTTACAAGATGCTAACAAGTAGGTTCAGTAATCATTACAAAAATAATTAAAAGAGGCCTTACCTATCTCCTTTTGTTGGCATTATTATTACAGCACGAGCCTTATGTGCTGCAGCTCTTTCGAAAGAGTTTGTCGCGCTGACGCAGCAGCTGCATCATTGCAAGCTACAAGGTAAGTTTCCCAAAATAAATAATAAAAAAGGTACCCTACATGATCCTGCAATTCATCGGATATACATTCAATACCTAACAAAGAAAAATTAATCATCTTAGCTTGATCTAGGGCATGGTTCAAACTAACATAAATTAGAGACTGAAAGAAATAGTTCCTTAAACATAAAGATATAAATCAGACAGAATAATTGAATGGTTGATGATCTTTAGCATTTGGTCAGTCATCAGTGTCATTTCCTTCTTTGTTCACTTGGCCTTTTACGGCAAAAGGCCATAAAGGCATGAAGGGGCATATTAACCCCATCAGGCATCAAAATTTTAAGATTTCCTTTTCGGAAAGCCTYATGGGTGTGTGGATCAGACCCAATAAAAAAGCTGCATGCTTTAAGTAAAAGCTAGACGATTTCTGTTGTATTATGTTAGAAACCATGGCCAACATTTTCAGCATTGAAACAATTGCTTTATGTGTCAATGTGTCATCTTGATGTCGTGCCTAGGAAAAAAATAAATGGTTTTCCATCAAGGAAGCATCTCAGATGTGACTTGGAGCGTGAAATATTCAAGTGTGATGTAAAAGTTCTGAAACATTAAGGCAGTTTTTGATTGTTTTTTATAAGAGAGCTGAATGAGTTGCTGCAGTAATATATAGGTTATCAAACATCCATCTCAACAGAGACATATACTGATGGTCTAATGACTCTAATGTATGAGAGGTACAGGGATAAGGGTAGAGTATGTAACATAAGMSATATAAACCATGAATAGTATGATTCCCACCCAAAAAATGTTATATCTGAAAGCAGAGGGATGAAAAAATGGGAAAAGAAGAGTACGTCAGAGTTCATTATATGAAATAGTAGTCTACTAAAAAGGAACACTGGCTACTCTGTATCGTATAAATACCTTTTTGTAAGAATATCAATATGGGTAAGATCTTTAGATACATTATCAGCAATCCGTTCCATCTGCTTCCTAGGAAGTTCAGAAAGAAGAAGAATTCGTTGCCTCCTGTATATAGCATGCACAAAACAAGTTGCTAGCTGGATGTTAAAGAATACATCAGGAATGGACACAAGAAAACAAAAATACCTATCATGAGCAGTGCCTAAGCGGATGGAAAATTCATGATACTTGTTAATCTGTTTCAGTATGAAGTTCAGATGACTGTTGACTCCACAAATGATTATATGATCAGTCTCCAACACTTGCGTTTGGGCACCCTCCCTGAGCCTTTGCATGTTATTCTGGTTACAGACAATAAWCATGTGAGTATTGTGTAACAGAGTTAATCAAATATTCAGGTTTTTCAATCACAATTGCATTATATAACATGATCATTATGAGGGTTGYGCTCCCTAAACTTACTCTGAACTGCTCTGTCATGGTGCTCAATAGACGAGAGTAAAATAATATTCCCCAAATAGCRAGCATAAAGCCAACAACTCGTTCAAAACGYGTTCTCAGCTGCAATTTAGCATAACCAACTTTACATTAGATGCATCTGTTGCAAAATTTATATAACAATTATTGATAAGCCAAGCTAAATGCCTGAATCACATGACTATCACAAGAAACAGTGCCAGAAAGTTCACAAGAGCATCATTTCACACTCTTAAATGGGTTGATGAGGAACAAAGACAAGCCCAAGCCTCCCAGAAGCAATCCTCCAGAGACTGTGTATCACCCCTATGTTATAAAAGAAAAAAAGATTCACATCAGTGARATAGAGAAAACAGCAGATTGAAGTTGGCTTCTTTATCAATAAACCAACAACTAGCATAGAACAATTGCATTCATTATATTCTTTTTCTGAAAGCAGCCTGGAAAGCCAGGTGAGCAAAAGAAAATTAAGTTTCCCCTTTGTTTTAAGAACTGTTTATTCTTATAAATGATGTGCAATTTCCACAAATTATGGGATATAATAATAAATAATAAAAAAAACAAAGTTAAAGAAACTCTGTTGGTAAAACCAAATAGATATATTGGGTTTAGACAAAATGAAAATTTTTAGATTGTAATTCAGTGTCTTCTTGTTAAAATTGCAATTTGTTTTAAATCTGTTCCAAGGTTTGAAATGAAAATGAATTATAGTTCAATATTTTTGATTTTTCAAGCTTTAAAGTTTCAAATACAAAAGCAATATTCAATTAGTAGAACATCTATCAGGGTACAATGAATATATGGAAGACTAATTTTCGTATATCAAGACAATGACATCATGAAAGAACATTTATTGGTGATGTGGACATGGTGGTATCACTAGTACCTAACTTAAAGGAAGGAAAACACCAATGAAAAAATGAGAGATGCCACAAGGAATCCAATAAGACTGCACTTGTCAAATCAAGTGTTTTAGCATATATCATATACAGATATATGAATAAAATTCAATATAAAATAAAAAAAAAGAAACAAATAAGAATATTACTCCTTCGACAAAGACAATTGTATAGGTTTCAAACTTCAAATGTAGCCATCACAAAACAGATGTATTGCATTAGTAGGATATAATTTGGATACATAGTTCCCCAAACAAGGGCTAGGTTGCATTATATTATGCATGGATGAATGCATACACAGAAAAAGACAGTGAGCGTCTACTTAGCTCACAACAAGCATAAAATTTAAGCATGTTCTTGACACTTTTTTCACGGACCAAGTGATTTGGTGTGAGACAGAAGAGAAATTGATATATCAAAGTGTCACAAACTAAATTGAAACTTTCTTAATATGTAAGTGTCAATAAAAACAGAGGAATAGATTTAGAAACGGAGTAAATCATGGCATTTCATAAAAGGTCACAATTCAATATGTTATTTTACAATATTATTTTTTTTAAAAAATTAGAAGCTGAAAGATAAATGGACGAGGAATTAAAAATGTGCTCCACACTCATGGGATGATGGTAAAAGCTAAACAAAGCCGTACTTCTTGGAAGTTGGGCTGAATCAGTTTGAACTTAGACCATGTGTCACACGACATGTGAGGAGTATGAGGAGCTTAGTTTTAAAGGAGTACAATGGAGATCTTGAGATATTATTTTGATTCCACATTGTAGTGTTGTTTACTTTTTGCTTTTCTGGAGAGGGAGTAATCCCAGAACTAAGAAAAATTTCAATCATCTTACTGGTAACAATATCAGGTCTAAATAATTGTTGTGTTTTTTTTGGAAAAGCCTCTATGAAATCAACTGGTCCACAAACATGACTTAAGAGTCAGTCATCTTGATAACCATAATGTTATATAGTTTTAACCAAATTTGAGCATTGATATCACTCAATTGAAAGTTCATCTTCTTCAGCTGCATGTCACCAAAGTCTCTTTAAACATTATAAGCTTTCTATTTGGCTTCTTTATGAAAGAACTATGGGTTCATTCAAATCCAACTTATTCTATCCTTCCTAATGTAACCCGTAACCCAGTAGGCTAAAGTGGCAAACAAGTTGTTGTCTGCAAGTTTTCAGGAAAAAAAAAAAAAAAAAAAAAAAAAAAAAAAAAAAAAAGAGTGGCAAAATACTCATTAACTCTACATCCAACACTTTTACAGAAGTGATAAAAGGAAACTGAGTGAGAAAAAATCTCCAAATCAAGGAAGGAGATTTATAGAATGGCAATCTTTATATTTATTTCCCAAAAGGAAAAATTCAATATTGAATACCCGTACTTAGTTATGTTATGTATACAAAATTGCAAACTTCTTTGATTGTTTAGCTTAAAATTAGAGACTCTTATAATTAGATTAGTCACCAATCTACCAGTATGTAAGTTGGTTTGATCAAATCAATATATCTGAAATATACCAAAACTTTTAAAAAATTGTGCAACTGCAATACTTAGTTTTATAGTGTAGCTACAACACATGATGGAAACCAGAATATGACCATTATTCCCCACTGCACACACCAAAATACTCAGATATTCCGCAGCTTTTATAGAGCAATTGCCAGAACCAGAATTACAGTAACAATTCGACCATTTTAAAATGAACTACCCAAGACACTCGTAAGAAAGGAAATAAGAACCTTAGAAACTAGGAAWATATGACAAATTAGCGTTTAAAAAAATCCAAAGCCAATGTAAACACGGAACAAGAAGGAAATAATTACCATATTTACAGATATCTGCTATCAAGGAAAATTGACATCATGATTCAATACAAAGAAAGAAAACATGGTGACTTTTCTAAACTGGAAACAACAGGATAATAAGGTTCGTAAGATATAACAATGAAACTAAATCATCATTGCAGCAAGATCAGATAACATGGCAGCTTTCACTTACGTAGCTACATTTCTTTCTACTTGCATGTTGAATAGATATATCATTCGTGCAAGACTCCACTGGAGATCCCCGATAGAAGGTAAGGAAACATCCAAGTTSAGAGGTGTAGGCTTGTTTAGAGAACCGGACAAGGAAGCAAACGGCAAAGAAGTGAACTCAAAAGCTTGCATTGAAAAGGCATGCAAGCGGTTGACCAATTTCAGTAACACGCTGGCCATTTTTAGATGACTCCGTCTTAGGAAGATAAAAGACGATATTGATAAAGATTGAATTATTATAGCTAGAAGACCCTGCACATGTACAAATCTAAGTCAAACACCATCAAATTGACACATATATAATAGGCTACAACCTATCCCTGAATTTTGTTTCGTACGATGAGGAATAAAAAAAAAATAGTTACAATTACCACTAAATTTACCTTCTGGGGAAATACAATAAAAGAACCCAAAAATAAAAGAAAATGAAGAAAAAGGTTCAATAACTCGAGAAAGGGGCTATTATTTGATAGCTTGAATCTTTTTGAACCAACAGTAGAATATGTCATTCAATTTGCTCAAATGGTTGTTTCATCAAGCTTTAAGATAGACACCTAGTATAAAGGTCCTGCAAAAAGCTTCACGCTTTTCTAATTGTAGCTATTTTATCATAAATCCACTTCTATATAATTTGATGTTTTGCACACATCCCTTTTATGAACCAGAACTTTGAACACGGAGTGTATGTCAGCGAAGACTTGATGACAAAACGTTATCCCTTATACCTTATTCTGATCTAGCAGTATCCTTGGTCCTAAGTGTAGTGCAAAGTGAAAAAACACTTAGGAACATGTGTTGGCCTGACTAATTCTTCACATAGAACAAAGGCTTGCTTCAAATTATTTGATGTAGATAATCATAAACAGCACAAAAAATAAGGAGAATTAGCAACATACTACCTTAACAATGTGTAACACAGTACTTTTGCAGCAAAAAAGAATCATTAGACTCAAAAATACTGGTGAGTAGATTCAAAGTTTTTGATACTCAATCTGTCCCAGATTGATTCAAACACTTAATATATGCAGATTTTAAGATGAATGTAACAAAGGTGGTTATCGTAATGAAATTGCAGATGTAATGGAAGAGAGTGAATTAAGATTTATTATTAAGTACAAGTGCACAATCATTAGTTTTTCAAGACAGAATTGGGGAATGTTTATTGCTGTGGTGAGTCCACTAGGGAGTAGTAGAGTGAATAAAATTCTGGTTTAATCCAAGATAGAAGTGCTCAAACTAATCTGAAACGGAAGAAAAAAAGTCAAATTTATTACCACCAAAACCACATGTCTCCAAGAATCAATCAATCAATCATAGCCTTAATCCCATATGTGGGGTCTCCAAGAAGAAACGGGAATAATGTGGAAACAAGGAAGAAGATATATATACATCACAATCACACCATTAAACACATGCAATCATATGACTTCCTAGTCTTAAAGAAACATACAGAACATAAGAATGTGCATTCAGGCGCGTTTGAAACTTTTAGGCATGATATTTTCAGGACAGATCTTTAAAATCCTTACCTTCAGATGACCTCTGAGTTCTGATCCTGAGGATGTACCTTCCTGCTTATTATTTGGACAAGATACTGATTTCTCTGTATCTTTCCCCACAGCATATGACACCAACTTCCCTAAGAAAAGCTATCCGTCAATAAAAAAAAATACATTAAAAATTCTAATAAGATAATTAAACTCATAATTATTATGGTAGCTAAGAAAAGGAATGAAATTTTTTATAAGAACAGGGCCCCGACAATTAGACAAATCTATGCAGATCAGAAAGGTCTTAATGGAACGTATCAATTTTCTGGAAATGCATTCAWGTTAATTKTAACGAGTTCTTGATAATGTCTTGCACTCTAGCCTATTTTCACTGGGTGTGACTACGTTTTCTCCAATCTATTATTTTCCAATGGTCAATAAGTACTACATCTTTCTATTAAATTATAATATGGCAAAATATTTGAATAAAAAACATATTAATTCTATAGACACGCATTTCTCCCAAACATTTATACCTATAGTTTTATCGTACAATTATGCATAGTATATGCAATTGCTTTCTGACATTTTTTTTATTGAAAGTTTCTTGTGATTGACTTGTGTCGGTATAATAAGTATAAACATGGTGGGCACATTTTATAAAATCAATGTTTACATTCTCAATCAATCAGATGGGAATATATACAGTTTCTTCAAAACTGACAATTGACAATGAATCGATATTATTTTTGCTAAGAGTGAGAATGTTACAGCCTTACAGGTGAACAGATAGACTGAACTGAGGTGATACATGACAGCAGTCTAGACAATCTAGAATGTTATTTCAAGGCAAATAGATTTCTCAACCAACTTATTCATGTGTATGCTATTGGTAAAAGAATGTTTTGTCCAATAAACAGTTATACCGCATAAGTATAATAATGGATATAATTGGTGCCTTATCTGGTTTCAGACAAATGCTTGATAGAGACATTTAGAAAATTACAGTATGATTTAATATACAGGTTTATATACACAGTAACCTATCATTATATAGTCCCCAAACAATTCGAACTTACCTCTGTGATGCTTTTAGGTTTTGACAATAGAGATGAACCTTCCAACAAAGTTCCTGGCCATAAATTGTGTTCCTGAAAAACAATATTAAAAATATTGAATCAAATCCAACCCAGGTAAAGATTAATGTAGATGCTCCTATGCAAAAAAAAAAAGGCAAAACTCGTATTGCTAGGAAATGACAAAGCGAATGGATCCGAAGAATCACAATGAGATACTACACATCACAACTCCATGCGAATCTTAGATTGGAAAGAAATAAGTGGCATATAACAGAAGAATGGAAGATGGAAAATCATTAACATGGAATAGACAGCTGTTCTATGTATCCATGAGGGAGCCAAGTGAAATAATGTTCACAACTTTTTACACCAACTAGGAACTCCTTGGGTTTAAAATCTAAAGTGACAGCCAGCAAACAATTTGAAGGCAAGGATTCCAAGAGATGGCGGGGACTTGGGAATTTGGCTAGGTATAACAGCCATTGAACTTGTAATGGTGAGTTTTTGACCACCTTCCCTAGTTGTATTAAGTTTTTGGCAGGAGGGATTATCAATACAACGACCTCTTCTAACTATTACCTGATTGTACTTATGGTAATATCAAGCGATGTAAACTTAAAAAAAAAAAGCCTTCGGCAGCAAATCATCCTACATATTTTTTCAATGTCTTAATATGTACTGCCATAGATTTTAAAATTTTGATAGGTAATCTTAACAGTGAAATATCGAAAACTGTATATGCATAATCAAAAATAGCATGATTACAGCCTGAATTCATATGAATTCACATCAGTATCTCTCGTAAAAATATCTTCTAACACACAATAATTCGAACGATTGCTCGGGGAAAAAGATAGTATACAGAATAGGTATCAGCCAACGTAAACGGCAGAAGAGTTGGGTCAATTGTGCATTCAAGTGGGTTTATCCCAACACAGTGCCAAGTGCAACGAACTTCGAACCTTCCTCACTTACCCACACTTGCTTCCTGAGACAGACCAAAGGTGGGGGCACTTTTAATATTCAAGTTAATACTCTCTCCGTAACGTAAAACTTGCAACATTTCTATATTTGAGTGTAAAAAACTGCAACAATAGTATATATTTCCTTATTTGATAATTATTAATGGCATGTTATTATATTTTGGGACCACATTTACTAATTGTTTTTCTTTTCTTTACGCATTATTTTCTCCTTTTTTTGGATTATTTTCACTAATCACTATCTAACTCACTTATTATCTTTTATTGCATGGGAAAAGTGTTAATACAACTATTACATTTATTTCGGTACGGAGAGGTACAATAATAGCTTAGCTATTTTTACAGTAATTCAATGGAATTATCAATCAACACACTACAATTAGTGCAAACTTTTCAAATTAAACAAACCCGAATTAAACTTAATGCACAACACACACACTGTAATATGTAATATTAATGGATACAAACGGACATGAATTTTGCTAACGAAGGCCTCAGGGTAAATTAATTGCACGACAAAATCACACATCAATGGTCGTAGCCTTCGTACAGGGTGTAATTTTTCCAGATGTTATATCAAAATTACGCGTCATCACATCAATGTGTTATACTCTAATAATTTGAAAATAAAATTACAAACCAATCATAAAATAAACAAATAGCATCAAACGAAGGAAATCGATAAAAATATACGAAAGACGTAGAAGGCAATCGGCGACGAACGTGGCAGAGCTCACGAAGTAACTGTCCTCGGCGTGAAGCGAACCAAGGAGAAACCGGAAAATTAACCGCCGTCGAAGACACGACGTCGTAGCGTGGCCATTTGGCGAGCTTGAGAGGAAAAAAATGGAGGAGAGAGACAAAAAAACGAGAGTGGTTGATAAAAAGATTGTAAGAATTGAAAAAATGGCAGTATTAAGTAGAAGGGGAAGAAAGACAGATCAGTGAAGTGAGTACTAAAATCAGAGAGTGGTCAGTTGAGTTGGTCCACCGATTAGAGTACGAGTAGCAGTATTTGTATAAGTTCCAAAGTGTCAGCTTCATTCATGGAAGCACAAGCTTACTACTCATTTCGTCAATTTTTAAAAAAAATATACTGAATACTGTATCAGCTCTAAACTGAGATACTCAAAGCTCGAGCTCGACTTATTTGAACTTATTTTCATTTTGATTAGTATTTAATCGGTGAGTACGGTTTATTTGTAGAGAACGTGATGTTGATAATTATCTGATAAAAATATGTAAATACGAAGTACTTGATAAATGATAGTCGTATGAATGTTTTTTTATTAGTTGATTTTACTAGTGAGGTTTAAATTAGTTACATTCATGACTAACTATGGTTTAATAATTGTATAATAGTTGCACACTTGCACGCCTATGCTTTTAAACAAAAGGAATTATTTCATGTAGTCTATAGATCGTGTTATTACTTGAATTACAGGATAAGACTATAGGAGTATCAACGAGGTCGTGGCCTAACGGTAAGGATGGGGCGATGGTATAACAATTTTCAATTGTTGTATACATCCTTTGGTGTAGGGGTGTTTACGAGTTGAGTCGAGTCGAGTCGAGTCGAGTTTTGGATATTTTGAGTTAGTTTCGTGACGAATGTCCTCGAGCTCGAGCTTTTTCGAAACTTAAAATTTAAAAGTCAAGTTCAATATACATTTTATATACTTATATTGGAGTTCGAAAACTATAGAAATATAATATTTTTGAATAAAATATTAGACTTATTTTTGAATATTTTTGAATAATATAATAGTAATATAATGACTTCAAAGAACATATAATAATTAATAGCTAGGAAGTTTCTATTTTTTGTTAGACTTATCAATRATATACTACTAATTTTATAATTATTAAATTAAATAAAAAATAAAATAATATTTCGARCTTGTTCGCGAGCTTTCGAACCGARCATAGACGAGGCTCGGSTCATTAACACCCCAACTTTGGTGGGTAGATACWCAAWTTTTTCACTGAAATTCACCAATAACAATAAATAGTAAAATTTCTAAGTTTGGTACTCTTCTAACAGAGGTTGCAAGTTGCAACCAACGTTAAAATGACCAGGCAGAAAAGAGTAGTACTCACTGATACGTATAGGGTCAATCATGGGCCAYGGCCTTTGTGAAAAGTTAGTACTTGTATGTTGTATCCATTCATTCGGTTGTATGTGTTTGTATTACTTTATGAAAGTTTCTAGCCTTTTCGGTGATGGACCGACCGAAAGGATCACCACAGTATTCCTAAAATGTGTAACACAAAATACCAATAATTTTATTGTACCCCCTCCAATAATTATCACTGATTACTCTGAATTGTACTATCGGTCTTATGTTGTCATTTCAATACCGTTTTTAATCGATTTTACACAACAGCTGTTTCTCTGTTATATCTTTCTTCTCATTCTCTTCATTGCTTTATTATTTCCACTTAGTTATTGTAATATAATCATTTTCCGCTGACCACTTTAGGCATTACGATTATACTTAACTTTAATAATATCATTCAAACTGATTAATAAATCAGTCCAAACAGCCAGAATTCGTTCCCGATTTTCCAAATGTGGAAACTTTCCCGATTTTCCAATTGGAAACTTTCAGATTGTCCAGATTCCCTTTTAGTCGAATTCACTTAAGATAAATAGTAACACTTACAAAGTGCAACATTAGAAGATATATAAGGAGCAGCACAAAAATCATTAGCGATTTACTTGGAAGTTAGATTTGGACAGAATCACTCGTGGGAAATCATTTGACTATTCGGACTAGGACATTCTGGTCATCGCCACTGTGTCCTGCACTAGTAGACATCATCCATATTCCTTAAAAACAGAAGAACGATCTAGTTGTTCTTAACCCATTGGTGTACTTGTTCAGCGATTCCAACGAACGCATAAATTCAAGGAACATGGATCAGTAATCGTAAGCTTGTAGATCATCATGTCTAGGTGGACGCTCCTTCTCGTCCTCATTGAATCTCTTGAAGTTGTCATAATATCCTGAATTCTTCTTTTTTCCAATGGTCTGCATGGCATCAAACCCTCGCCTGTTAAAGTATTGATGCGAGTATCGGATTCGTTCTTCGATTGGATTCAATGCCCGTGTAGTCAGTAGAGCAATAGCTTTGAGAATATATTGTATACGTGCTCATGAAAAACAAATTTCTGGATGAAATTGCAAACAAAAACGTGTAGGCTCGCCTACAGAACGTTGCCTCTTGAATTACAAATTGACATGTGGATTTATATGAAGTGAACGCGCAATGCTCGCAAGCTACTACAAGGTAATACCCAAAATTGAACAGAGCAACAATAAATGAGTAATTAAGTGAGTGAATGGATATTGATGTACAACAAAAATAACTTCAAATGTATCGCGATAGTACGTATAGATAACATGTGACGAGTCAAGTTACCAGAGATGTTGTCACACTTTCAGCGCGCACTGTATTGGATAATGGAAAGCTTGTAGTGGCACTAGACGCTGATTAACTTTTCATAGACGTCAGTCTATTTAAGCAACGTTGAGAAATTCTTATGCATGATGGAGACCATAAACTGTTCTACATATAGCTTCGATTCGCACAAGTAGATTGTGATTTCTCTCGATAGAGCTTATTTTTCATATCACGCACTAGAATGAGACATTAGTTTTAAAGTATACTATTCATCGAATCAGTGAAATTTTATATGCATGAGAATAAAATAAGCGTCGGTCTAAAACATTATTATATAATAGCACGATTAAGTGCTATATAAAACTATTTGTTATAAGCGATGAATTACACTCGCTATGAATATGAAGAGAATTTATAAGAAAAAGTAAATCACTTAATTCGCTAACAATAAGTAATTTTTCTTTATTATTTCAAAGATCGTCTCCATCACATTATGTTAAATTCTAACTTACAGGATTTAGATTAAAATAATTCTAATCCTAAATCTGGAAATTCTTAGATGACTAGATAATGAGCCGGCTCTCAAAATCAATCATTAACTAACAGGTATATTCTATAATCTTTCTCTATAAGCAGCACTATTAACAGAAATTCTTAAAAGAATTGCATCATGATTGAATATGTGATAGGTCGTGTTTTTGAGAATTACAAGGTGTCGAATTAGTGATTTTAGATTACTATATGACGGGAGACTCGTTTGAACATAATTTTTCTGAGATTAACAATTACTAGCTCTTAGATTTATTCTCTTATCTTCTCTCATACAACAATCATCTAAACATATGAATATAAGAAAGTTAATAAACTTAAATAATACTAGAGAACACGAATCAAGCTCTCTCATTATATAAACATAAACTAATCTAATTCTAGATCTCATAGTTTGATGTCGAAAATAACTTTAAATGATATAATACTAATTACACAAAACACAAAAGTGTGTGTGTGTCAGTTTGTCTACGCTTGATATTATCGACTATACTATATGTACATGTTGAGATTCGATACTCTTATACCTTTCCAAGTCATATAATGCATTTCAATTTTCTGCAGATTATGTGCAAGTTCAGTTCCTGAATCATTATTTGTTTTGATCTCTCTATTTGTGTATGTTTTGAACTTGTGATCCAAATCACTGATAAGTGAAATCGAAATGTCTTGATCACAGAATGTCCAATGTTCAGAGAACAGTACATCACTGATTACTAGAGTTTCTCCGTTCACATGAATGTTAGAGAGTAGGTAGAAAAATCTACTTGACATAGATAAGAGTTAGTGCTTTTCTCATATGTGTGATCTGATTCACCCAGTTCAAGTAGGTGGTTTCTTCTGTCTGTAACTGATGCAATGAATCGAGACATATCACATATCTGTAGAGTAATTTATATGCTCTTCTAAGAGAATTTTATGTATGATAATGTTGGAAATATACAGTTGCTTTAAATTAGAGTATTATCACTAATTTCATTATCTCTATGTATGACCGTTACCATAATTCGAACTGAGACATATCAAACTCTTCACAGAATAGAAGAAAGAATTTACAGAATTATTTCTCCTGATAGTTTATTGTACTCTAGTATAGGTAATTAATTAAAATGGGTAAGTTCGTTCTGAATGAAATAGTTGCGTGATGCTTGTCTCGTTGCTAAGTCATATTGTTAGCGATTTTTCCATAAGGCAATTGGCTTCTTCCACAGAAGGTATGTACATCTTTTAGGTTAATTTACAGATGTGTATTTAGTTTGAATTGGTGAGATTAATCATCAGGCTACACGTACTTTTTGGCGTCAAGTTTACGTGTGAGATAATCATTTGACATGTTGTTGGGATTGAGCTTTCTAGTTCAAATATTAATAAAGTGCTAATAACCAATTGTTGTATTTCACTAGTAACAGAATTCTAAGGATTGTAAGTGCTATAAGTTATTGAAATTTTGCACAACAATATTTAGGATTCTAGGATGACGTAGTCAATCAAATTTGTATAATCAATCCTTTATTGAAAGATCATGATAATATTAATGACAAGTGACTATCTTGATGAGAGCTTCGGATCACTTTGACTGTCTTAATAAGATATGATATGTGTAATGCTGAAGCGGACGATGTGGTGTATGAGCTGGCGCTATAGTTAGTTCTGTCATCGGGAAGAAGCTCTTGACCTCGAGTGTATTAGAGGCGGCGCATACGCTCTCGCTTTGCTGCATATGATCATATTTGATGGCCTTAATGAGAGTAGTGATTTTCATCTATTTGTTTATGTTTTGTTTCTTACTAGGTTCGTCCTTGTATATGCATGTGTCGGACAGTCTAGACTTCTTGATATTTCAGACGTGATTTGCGCTAGAAGACAGGAGCTATGCGAATATCGCTTGTCTCGTCTGTCACATCTCAGAGATGTAGTTTTATTTGTAGTCGCTAAAATTTTTATAGGTGTTTCTCACATGTATTTCTCTCTCCCGGGTTTTTAAAATTTCGCATTGTGTTAGATAGTATGGAGAGTAATCTGGAGAGGGAAGAAGAGAGCAGAAAGAAACTAAAGGAAGTATATACTAGATAAGTAATGTTGATGGAATTAAAGGGTGTTTGTTATGTGTGTGTATATATAGGAGAGTTTTATGGAAGATATTATTAATAATATTGTGATTGAGTCTTTCGTAATAAACAAATAGGATCACATAATTTGATGATGAAAGGCAAAATGGCAAATAAAAGCAGGCAGTCTTAACGTGAAGTAAGGGAGGGATGTGTTAGATACACTTGGAGTATGCAGAGGATATGTGATGGACCAGGATGAATGGACAATTAAGTGGCACATACTTTTTTACGTGAGTTTAAGTCTTGGCCTTGAGTATCTCTCTAGTATTTATAAATGTGCTAAGTATAGACACTCTACTCGATAAGATTATAAACAGATTCGCTTATGCTTTGTTGGCATGTTAGATTAGGGTAGACTTTATCACGATAGCCATTCGTTTTGAGTCCAATAGGCCCTTAACTTTAGTGAGTGTCTTGTGATTGTAGAATTGGAGATTCTGATCGGATGAGTATACTCAATTTGCATCTTCCACTCTCACGATCTCTTATGACTTAGTTCGTGTTTATGATTATATGTAATCAAATATAAAGGTCGCGCTTTTCGCTGCTCTATTGGCACTAGAGTATGATAAAGATCGCGTTATGCACTATGTCATATGAACTGCTTGAAAGTAATCTCAAATTTCTCTATTCGTGTGTATTGTTTTTTAGGTTCGTCTTGGAATTGAAATAGGCTATTTCTTTGATCTTCTTTTTGGTTTTCCTTAATTGCATACTTTTCGGCTGTCTCTTGTCAATCACTTGCATAGGTGTTGTATGTCACAACGCATTTTTCATCACAGTTGAGACCCTCTTTTTATTGTTTAGTAGATGTTTTCAGGAGTCTGGTCTGTATGTAAACATTTATATAGGCAAATAAGAGAGCAGCGCACCTAGAAGAAGCTGTGAATGTTACTAGAACCTAAGAGAGAGAGACTAGTGTGTATCAGAGATTGTGTTTAGTCTCGTATGCTTGTTTAAGATACATATCAACCATCATTTTATATAAGTAACTTATCGTTCTAGTAACTGTTATTCTTTCTTATAATTCTATTCTGGTCATATGGCTGTATGTCTATATTGTAGGGAATTAGGGCTGGAGCTGAAAGGCTTAAAGTTACTTGCCTTAAAGCTCTTAGCTAAATACTTAACTATAGTATAGCTTCTTGTGCGATAAAGTATTCTAATAGATTAAATAGGTTGTAACCAAAACTGGTGGTTTTTTACAAATGGTATATATTGACTACACAACAAAGAAATAAATTCATTGTGGTTCAATTCAATTGATCGAGTGCTTGCTAATAAACGGGAATGGCTAGGTGGCACCGAGTGTGTGCTTTAACAAGTCAATAGAGATTCAACCGCACCTTAAAACATTATATATGACATAAGGAGTGAGATGTTAACCCCTAACCTTGTTAAAGTGAATAGTAGACACAACTTGCTAAACTTATTCAGTATGTATGGCAAATCGACTAAATTCATTGAAAAAATAGCTAAGTCCCAATTCTCGATCAAGTAAATTTTAGGCTAATATTCGGGTTGAGTTACCGTTCGATTAGCATTACATACATACATAACATAATCAAAAGTATCCACTGACTTTAATGGCAACCCATCTATTAACATTTCACATTGCATGAAATTGTTGCCATTTTATTAGTTTTAGTCGTCCTATAATTGCTGGAAATATTGGTTTTTTCTTATGACTCCTTTATTCCGTTTTATTTTTCTTTCCGTTTTGAAACCAATAAGCGGCTCTTAATTGCCTTATTGCGTGATTGTAAGAGGTTCTTTGGGCGTTACTCTTGCCCAATTAATTATGCTATATGTCTCGTCCTTCGCCCTCTTGCGTGGGGTTTAATCTATAAATTGGCATGAGAAAATTTTTTCCACATGAAAGCTTATAGCGCATATACATCTATAGGTTTTTTCGTACGTTTTATTTTCGCAATTTGTATATGAATTATAAATTTTCTCGCTGTATTTTTAATATTTATACCCTGTTTATATATAATTGATTGCATCGTATAAAATAAGTTAATTAAAAAAACTATGTACTGAGTAGGAAACAAAACAGAATTAAAATAGATGAGGACGCTAAAACAACCTGCTTGTAAATAGAAGGTATTTGAAGTCTTATCTTCCATTATACATCTAGTGTTTATTATTATAATACATGGAATTGTATGCATGATGCTAATATTTAAAACCAAACTACGGAAGTTTTATTATATCATATATGATGTGACGGGTGAGACTCTGAGTAATAAAACTAAGCTAATGATTATTTCTAGTATACAAATGCATATATGAAAACTATCAACTCTACGGATTAGCAAACTAAATGAAATGAATTTGATATCCTATGATACGCAAATAGTAATATTATGGAGCATTATGGTTCGAGTTTGTTACTCTCGTATATTCAATTCTAGATTCATTTTATTAATTTAGAAATAGTAAGTTAAACTAATTGAGAGAAATTTGGCACCTAGTCGTACATAGCTGGAATTGTTTAATGACATCTCATCTTATTTCAATGATTAAAGATAGAGAGAATTGTTGCTTTAATTCTAATGTGCAATCAAATTCTTTATTTATATATTTAATTTTTTCATATACTTTATGGTACAATATATAGTACCCTATATTGTTTGTTTTTTTTATTTGGTTGTTGGAGTACTGTACATGAGTTCCATTTCTACTTATTCGTTATTGATATTCTAACTCGTTAGTAGAGTCAGTTTTAGAGTTTTGTGTAACTTTGTTAGAGAAGTTTCGTAGGCTTCTCTCTCGGGCTTCCTAATTTAATATTGTGGTTGTGTATTCAGTCTTTGTACATTTCATCTGTCATTCTAGATACTTTGATCTTCATCAATGAACAATTTCTTTCATTCTCTCTTTCACTCTCTCTTCTTTACTCTTACTCCTGTTCTTTACATAGATCGATATCTCTTGAATTGTAAATGGTATGAAGAGCACAGGATCCTCTTACTTCTCCTGCTTCTCAACATTCAGTTTTCTTTTACACATACTTGGGTTTCTCTAATATAGGTAGTGATTACGTTTCGACTCATCTAGCTTGCAATGTTCTTACACTTCATTTTACATTTGATTGAATATCTGCATCTATATGGATTTATTGGAGTTCATTCTGCATTTTGGGTTATTGGGAGTTTTTTGCGATTGTCAAGGAAGGTGTTTGACTGAATTGCGTGTTCTGCTTTGGATTCAATTGCTCAATTTTGGGGTCGATTTTTGACTTGGAAACATCTATTGTAGGTATTGGTTGTTACTTTGGTTGTTGCTTCTTGAAGTTTTGTGTTGTGGTTGTTTTTTGTAACTTGTTGTCTCTGATTCTAGATTTTTTCAAAGTACTGTTTCCCTGTTGTTATTATGGTGATTCCTCCAAGTCTTTCTTGTGAGACTTTGAATTGTTTCTTGGTGTTCTTTGGGTTGTTGCTTTCTTGGGCTTATTTCCTGAGCTTTCTTTGTTCTTTCCCTTCTGTTTGGGCAAAATGCCCTAGAGTTGAAAACCCAACAAGTTAATTACCGCAAATAACCAACAATAATGACTGTTGATACCTTATTGTTGTAAATGGTAGTAAATCTATTATACTATTTTACGATCACCACATCAACTCTCAAACTTGTCCTCTCGAAGTTTTTGAATGGAGAGTGGATTTGATGACAACAGAGATTAATGTTGTTGAACCCTTTCTCCAAATAAGGCATTTTGTTTTATTGTACTGGCAACCCTTCATGAATCAGACCGTCCGAAGAATGTATGCCTTGTTATGAAAGCTTGGCATAAATGTGCTGATCGATATGATTAGAGTGGTTGTTATGCTCTATATGACCAAAGTCCAATTGCAAAGAGTGTACTATTGGGCAAGACTGCACATGCTGTTTGGTGCTGATCTTAAGAAAAGATCGGTAGGCCTATTTTTGCTCAGTCTTTGTTTTCATTGTGAAGCAAGTTTTTTGGAAGATAGAAGCAAGGGTAGCCTAATGAGTCTGTGGCAAATTTCTATACAAGATTAGAGGGATTTAGTCTATATTTATGGCCCCACCAAGGACCCATCAGGTTAGGATAGTCTCTAGAGTTTCTACTCTAAGGGGTAGATTATTCCATAATTTTTAACGTATTTTCACTTTTTTTATTTTCTATGGTCCTCCATTGTATGTAATGACATACAATTGGATATATTCAATGTTAGATTTAAGGAGATCTACCCCTAAAATTTTTTGAGAATCTATGAGGATTAACACGACCCTCCAACACTTGTACTACTTTTATTCTTCTTTCATTTTTTTTACATCATGTTTTTTCCTACTTTCATAGAAGGAAAATGGGAAAATGGGTAGTGTCATTTTCTCGAAGCAAGGAGAAATTAATTCTAAATAAAGTATTTTTGCAAATAAACCAAACAATATAAAAATAGAAAATAAAAATCCTCAAAAACATTTGTAGACACCCCTTACATAGTTTGACACAAAATGCAATAGTAATTCACATTATGTAACATAGCGTACAATGTGGAAGGGTTATAGTCAGTTGGTGTTTGTGGTGGGTTATAAAAAGTTGAAAAATTAAAATGAGTTATGAACTTATGAGTATCCTGTTAATTGGTTATAGTATGTGGTAAGAGTTGATCTTCTTGCACGTAAACTTAACTAAATTTAAGATTTTAAAGTTTCTTTATTACTCATTATTGTTATGTTAGACGGCTCTGTTTTTTTTTAAATATATTAATCAATTTATAATTACTCAGTGTCGAATTCTTCTCGTTTAACTATAACACTAAGACTAATTACCTATTTTAGACAAATCATACGCAAAAGTTTTTTAATAACAAATTAACACTTGATACAACTCATGTCAAACATGGGGTTATTTTTGATGCCCATTAAATATAGAATTTTAATTTTATACCTTCGTATTTCTTTCTAGTCTAAGGTTGTTTCTCTTGGGGCTTAATTTTCGTAGCAACTGCCAGCAAATTCAATTTAATTAATCTTCAGCTCAACTTAGCTAGAGCAACTTCAATCGAGTTAGTTCAGTCCACTTAGCCGCTTCAGTTTAAGTTTAGTTACTTAAGCTCCGTTTTATTTCAGCCTGCTTCATTTATTAGTTTTAATTTCATCTTATAGTGTTAGCTTTAAATAGTTCAAACCGATCTTAAATTCGACATCGGTCATTTCGTATACGCGACGTTAGTTCATTTCAATTAAGCCAATTCAACCCCAAAAAAACAGGCGATCTAAAGCTTCAATCCTAACGAGGCCTTTGCAATAATCTTTTACCAGTTATATCTACATATATATGTTTGTATTAGCTTGGTTTGAATGGTTGATGAATCAAAGTAGAATAGGTTTTACAATCCATCATCTTACGACGCTTTCGATTTGTTTTTAGGTATCTATGCAAATACAAACAACATTATTAAATGCGTTTAAGGCACGAAGAAGAAGACAATTGCACTATTCTTTGTGTGTAAAGTGAGAAACGCATGACATCCAATTTACTTAAGTTGTCTGTTCTTGTATTAAGAATAGATTCACATGCCTTTAGTAATTGGTTAAAAGGATAATAAGATTTTGCGACAACATTATAATTAAAGCTAATACAAGCTCGGTAGAATTAGTTAATTATTAATTAATTCTTGCTTTAATTTCAGCATCGTAAATTAAATAACAAGAATTGCGGTTGATCAAATCTTGTAATTTTTTGGCATAAGGGTATGGCAACTGCATTTCAAGTTAGTTTATTCTGATCTGCATCTTCAATTCATAATCATCATAACAGATTACAGATTGATTGATGTTTTTCAGATCGAATATATCTTCAAAACAGGAAATAAAGTGATGAGGGAATTAAGGGTTTTTAATTTAACGTGTTCTTGTGATATGTATCCACGTATGATGTATTACTTTAGTGGACTGATCGCATTAATCCACCATGCCAATTATGTTGGTACAATAATCGTGATCCGTAGCTGCACGATTGTTTGAAGGAGAAAAGGATGGAGATACAGTGAATGAATATCTTTTAGTTTAGTGGCGAACTTGTAGCGTATTGATGATCTCATTCGCCGTGTTTGACCGAATAGAGTTTTAGAGTTTAGTATTAACAATTATAATAATTTTAAGAAAGTAGTAAAGCGATTTATTAATTTATTTGAATTATTTTTATTTTTAAAAATATTACATTTGAATGCTTTTTCTTAGAGATTTTGGTTAAAATGTGCATACTGTATATATGGTTCTTTTTATAACTCCGTCTTAAAAATAATACTAATATGCCAAAATTTTCATTTTTAGACACGTAACCAACTAAAATTTCATCCTCTAGACATACGGTGGTTAATTCAATAAATCGTTCTAAAGCAATTCTCACCTCACAGCAATTTTTCCTCCCAAATTTTTGCCTCAAGCAACTTTTAATTAATGCACAAATTAATAATGTAAAATAAATAACATTTAATTTATGATTAATATATTTTTGAGTAAAAGTTTAATATATTTTATTAATAAAATATAACTATAAATAAATTTGAACAAAACTTATTTCTAGATGATACGTTTTTTTTTAATAAAAATCAAATTTTTGATTAATTAAACTTTTTTTTTAGTATTTCATCAGCTTGTATACTTTCTCGGTTCAGATCAAATCAGAATCACTCTGACTACACCATCTTCAACTCGGGTTGCATGCTCATCTACCTTGCATAAGGTGTATGTTTGAGTCGAGTTTCTTAACATAAAGAAGTGAAGTTCGAACTTGAGGGGTCTCATTTAAAAAACGAATCAAATTGCTTATCACTTCTGAACCAATAACTATCGTGTACGTCTGAGTAACTTCATAAGTAGGCGGTGCTCAAAATCGGCATAATCGATCCGATCGACAAATTCGGATCGGGGAATACGACCCGAATCGATCCGAAATTTCGAACTATTATTTTCCGATCCGAATCGGATTCGATATTGAAATTCGGATCGGATATCCGGAATTTTCGGATGGACTAATCGGATCGCGGATCAATGTATATTATTTTTACCTATTTTTCTTTCAATTTTTCCATATTAATTTATTTTTTAATAAAAAAATATTTTTTGGATATTTAGATATCGAAATATCCGCAAACGTGTAAAATTCGAGCCGACATCCGTTCCGAAAATTTTCGGATATCCGATCCGATAATATCCAAACCTTAAAACCGGATTCGGCACTCAAGCGGAACTTTTAACTGGATCGGGTAGATGGATCTTGGATACTTTCTTGAACGCCCTACTCAGTAAGTATGCTGGGGTTTGTTAGATATTTTCATTCCAAACACTTTTCCCACTTAAAACATATTCTTCGTCGATTTAATTTGATTATGGTGCAAATGTGGGCGACGGACCTGGTGAATATAGCTATTAGCTAGCGTTGGTGATGATCAGTGTCATGATTCTTAATATCAGTAGGTTGCTGTTAGCCATAGACAAACTTATCCATATAAGCAATTTTGAACGCCCAAGGGTCTATTAACACGATCATATTTTTTTGTTTTTTTCTCTCTAGATATGGTCTATTATGTAATTAAGATATTAAAAGTTTTTCGGATTTTTCACGTAGCATTGTTTATCAAAAGTTTACTGATAATACTTTCGTACTTTGTTACAAGGATGATCTATTTCACTCAAGTATACATAATTTATCTGAATTTAGTGAGTACTTTATCATTGAAGACTGTACATGTTAGTTACACACAAAGCTTGGACACCAACATATGGAATCAGTAGAAATTTGCGGATAGATTAGGATATAGAGCATGTCTATCTATTCCTAACATCACCATCCCTTTGAAGTTCCGGTTTGAGATGGTCTGGTTAACATATATGGGTATCAGAGTATGGTTGGCGGCCAAAAATGTATATATTCGTCACTCCCACTCACATATATATGGACCTTTCGTTGGAAAGTAAACGCTTCGCAATAACTCCCTCGCCCTCCGTTAAATCCAAAAAAAGTAAAACCCCTTCCATAAGTTATCCCGATTAACCAAAAAGTGTATCACACATGGATATTAATAAGATATAGGGTGTCACATGTCAAAGTTATTCTGTAAGGGATTGTTTTAAACAATTTATCATTACGTTAGATATAGTTGTTTCTGGATATACAATCTATTGGAGGAAGTATATAAAATATCACAATACTGTAACATGAGATAAAGAGGACAACACATGGTAATAAGTTTTGTGAGTTGTCAGTATACTCATACATACCTATCATGAGCTTGTTCATGCTTCAAGGCTTAAAAGCATGTGTTGACCTGATTAACGCATTCTCACACCTAATTCACATTCTATCTTAATTTCTTGTTTGATAGCGGCGTCTTGTTTCACCCCAATTTTACGCACGGTTAATGTTGTGCCACATTAGACCCCAATAATTTATTCAAAAGAGTGATCGTGGAATCACAATATTACTGGAGAAAAATATCATTCAATCTAATCAACCCTTATTTTATAAGCGGGCATGGAAAAGTGATTATTCCGGGAAATATCATCACCCATACGATTGAGAGTCTCGTTATCTTGCAAAATCCAACTGTTTCAGATCTTTTACTCCTTCTTCGCACACCAAATCATTTTCGATCTAGCTTTTGCTCTGTTTAAATCATCGCTAAAATCGAATCCTCTCCCGCGACCTCACTTCTTCGACCGGTGCCATGCTCGAGCGCTCGCGAAGTCCGGTCTCCGTCTACACCCCGACCAACGGCAAACGTTTTCCCTTAATTGCTTGCGATATCTGCAATAACAACAAGTTTTCACGAACTATAACTCATTCTCGACTTCCATCCGTAGAGTTTCCGCACTTGTCAATTCAACACGACATCTC